>JADLZL010006055.1:0-44336 GCA_015844335.1 Chrysopogon serrulatus | reverse complement strand
CTATATAAAGATCTCAAAGACTATGGATCAAAATGGATAGACGAGCTATCAAAAAGTAGTCCAGGGCCTAAGAACTCAAATAAAAAGAGCAACAGGGCTACTCACCGTTCTTTTTGGTATACGGGTCAGAAGCCGTACTACCAGCAGATTTAATCTGGACATCTCTAAAAATCGAGCAATATAACGAAGGAGAAGCAGAAGAAACAAAAAGACTAGAAATTGATAGTTTAGAAGAAGTCAGAATCAATGCAACATTACAATCAGCAAGATACATGCAAGGATTAAAAAGACATTATAACAAAAGCATACAGCCAAAAAGCCTACAAGCTGAAGACCTGGTCCTCCGAAGAATTCAGAAACCAGACGGAAGGCATAAACTACTCAGTCCCTAGGAAGGCCCTTTCATAGTAGCAAAAGTAACAGGACCTGGATCTTACGAGCTAATGACTGAAGATGGATCACCAATAAAGAACTCCTGGCATATCTCCCAATTACGATGATTCTTCGCATAAGACTATAACATATACTATTTCTTTCAATAAAGTACATTCTTCAAGGAAAGATTTCAAATATCCTAGCATCTTTTCAGACCTAGATGAGAGCCAACAGAAGAGCTCGACCTATCCTGACATCTAGATTACAGAACTCAGATGAGGGCCTACGGTTCGAAATATCCTAGCGTCTTTTCAGACCTAGATGAGAGCCAACAGAGAGCTCGACCTATCCCGACTTCTAGATTACAGAACTCGGATGAGGGCCTATGGTCAGAAATATTCTAGCGTCTTTTCAGACCTAGATGAAAGCCAACAGAGAAGCTCGACCTATCCCGACTTCTATATTACAGAACTCGGATGAGGGCCTACGGTCCGAAATATTCTAGCATCTTTTCAGACCTAGATGAGAGCCAACAGAGAGCTCGACCTACCCCGACTTCTATATTTCAGAACTCGGATGAGGACCTACGGTCCGAAATATCTTAGCGTCTTTTCAGACCTAGATGAGAGCCAACAGAGAGCTCGACCTATCCCGACTTCTAGATTACAGAACTCGGATGAGGGTCTACGGTCCGAAATATCCTATATATTTTTTCAAGACATAGGTGAGAGCAAAAAAAACAGCTTAACCTATCACGGCTTCTAAACTGATAGAACTCGGATGAGAATCCACAAATCCAAAGCTATCAAACAAATTGCTCGCACAAGCACAAGGCATTCAACTCACACAAAGGGGTCACGATCAAGAACAAATCAAGGACAAAGCAGAAAAAATTTTTATACAAAAAGGCCTCAGAAAGGCACTATTGGTATAAATTAACTACACTCTATTAAATAAGTTTTAAGTAGGATTATCCGTAAGCGCACAGATATCATACCAGTGTCATATTTTACCCGAAGGTTTTAAATATCGTATCCACAGGGAACAATTGTGATGATGACAAAGTATATAGACTTAACCCTACAATTAGGCTAGATAAAATCAAGAAAGAGGAAATAACTATTGAACTCTAGTTCTGACAACCGGTAAGCTTTGTATAATATTGTTCTAACTGGGCAAGTATCCCGAATAAGAGAAGAAACAGAGTAATCTCCTACTAAGAACCTATAAGCCTATCAGTCCTATCAACGGAAAGTGGACTACAGAGGAACCAACGCAGCTGTCACCTACGCGGACTACCACTATCCGGCTAATTAAGGGACATCCACAAGCAATCATAGCCCAGACACCACGTCTACACTACGAATTACTACTTCAATCAAGTAATGACCAAGACCAAAGGACTCAATATGGAATGTGAACTTAAGAACAAATAAGAACAACGGCTTACTTGAATCGGAATGATGAATACAAAAGTACCTCAGAACGCAGCTCCGGGCGAGGGAGCTGAATCCAGAAGAATACAGCCACGAAGAAGCACTGATAGGCCAGAACTCCTCTAGAATCTCTACTCCTCTACTCAATCTCTCTAATCTCTAAACAAGACTAGATCTAGAAGAACTAGTCTCTCCTAATTGCTAAAACTAGATGAACTAGAACTAGATCAACTAGAGGGACCCTAACCCTAATTATATAGAGAATATGAAGCACCAGGGTGTAGAATGCCTCTTGAAGGGGCCTTAGGGCATCATTATATAAGCCGAGGTGGAGTAGGGGGCAAGGAACCGCCACGTCATCGATCCGCGTCTTTATGTTGTGTGCACCGTCGGATCAAACCGACCTTAAATCAACATAGGGATGCTTTGCTTGACTTCCAAGGAAGCGTGAGAGGAAGACTCCAGAAGGGGAGCGCCGCCACTTGACCTAGGGCGCCAGCCGGCGCCAGGGTGGGGCCGACCGGCCCCACCAGGTGGCTCCAAAGGTCCCACTTGCCGGGTGTCTTTTAGACATTTCCTGAGCCTGATGACGATATTTGCCGACGTGGATAAATTTTGTGATAATTATGCACTCTAATCCCTCTTTTATACTTTTCTAGAACAATCTCTGGAAAATATAAAATATGTAAAACTCGTGGAAATTTGTCAGTTAAAACCCTAGACTAGTGTGTACTCATGTGCCTTTTTATGTCTAAAGTTCTAATAAAAGTTGACGTTATCCACCGTCAACAACTCCCCCCAGCTTACCTTTTGCCAGTCCCTTGGCAAACAATCTAGGTCTAATTACTAAAAAACTTGGATCGCTTTTATTTCTTTTAAGTACACTTGTTTTTAAACATAAATTTTTCTCCGGTTTAGATAAAACTATTCTAACTTTTAAACTTACCCATTTTACCTTTAACTATGGAGCTTACCGCTTTTGGAAGCTTTACCGCTTTTGCATAAGTCTTGAACAATCGAAAGATAGAGCAATCAAGTCAAGCACTATGTCTCAAATTCTTCACATTACCAATATTCCGGAGTTTTGTAAGTTTTCGAAATAAAACTCAGAGCATAATTGTATGACACCCTCAAGCCTCTTATTATATATGGTATTTATAGATCTCACTGAGGCATTAATGATGTTATACCTTTCCTACAACTAAGGATTTATAGTGGAGCTTACAGGAGTGGCAATAATAAGGATGGGCATACTTGCAATTCATATGTTGTAAAGTCAAACAATGGATCCACAGAGAATCGAGGCATACAATCAAATCAAGACGTGCATGTGTATGGAATATGGTGGATAGGTGTATTTATAGTATTTAGTGGCTAATCCTAATTCTACTTTTGCTCTTTGAAAATAACTCCATCCTTAAAACTTTTTACGGGAAAACATGGGCCATCTTTATTCTCTCTTTCTTTCTCTTCTTCTTCTTTTTTTTTTTTATCTAGGGAGGCGGACATCTATGTACCCATTATTTTAATTATTGGACACTTGTCCATCTTTTACTTCCCTTTTTTCTTCTTTTTTTTTTTTCAATACTTTTGCATAGCCACATGCATTCTTTGAATATAAATAATTGGAGAGATAATGATAAGAAATTAGAGCAATTAAATGGAGGCTGTCCTATAGGGTATATTTTTGGATGTTTACTCCCAGTGTAGGAGAAAAATATTTTTAAGGTGAATCTAGATAAAAGTGGAAATAACTGCGCTTATATCCTAGAGTAGGAGTAATGCATATGTGGTTGGAGTACGTAAGTGATCTTAATTTTAAAAGCATGACAAAACTCTCATAAGGTATACAACAAAGGTTGACTAAACTCAATGTAAAGCAAGCAGCATGAATGCACAAATGTTTTCCTAACGCTAAATGTATTATATGGCTTTGGTAGGAATTCAAACTTTATCATACAAGAGCTCATCATGTAAGATTTTAGGTTTTCAAAATAAATCTCTAGAACTTAGTAATGCTAGAAATAATATAAATAGCAGCTTAGACCTTCATGTATCATATCAATCAATTACCTAGACATAGCTCAAGCATATGCCTCAACAAGTTTCAGGTTCAGAGTAAATTCTTATATCAAAGCAGTCATGTCCAAAACTCAGAAAATTCATGATTAAAAATTAGGCACTTAAAAGGAATTATTGTAGAGCAACTATTCATCATCTCCAAGATAAAATTTTAATATTTTTCAGTTTTTATTTGACTCTAGACATATTCTATGATCACACCTTAATAAATAGCTAAATATATTTGTTTGGTTTTAATTTGTTATTCATCTTTTTATTTCTATTGGACTCACAAGACTCTAAAGACATGGATCTTCATGTGCCCATATATTTTTGGTATTTTTCTAAATTTTTCTATGATACTATTATGAACCTTCATGTGCTCACATATTTTTAGTATTTTATGACTATATAAAATAGACTCGATAATCGCCTAGGTATAGTTACCTAATAACTAGGGGATGCTCCTCCCCAAGCTAGATGTTTGTAATACTTGATGTTGATAATCTTTAGAGTAAGCTAACCAGCAGCGTCCTGGTGGGTGCCACTAATAGACTCTCTCCTTGTCATAATGTTGTTCCTGCATAATTACACTTCAACAAGAAAACCAAAACTCGAGGCTCAAATTTAATAAGAGGTTAGCGATCAGCCAATAAGCAATTGATTATTCTTATGATTTGATTTCAGATTGACAAGTTTTAACAGGATTCTCTTTTTTAGGATTTTCTAGTTTAATTATGCAGAAATTAAATATATGTGCATGATGTATAGTTACATTTTTATGCCACCCTAGAGAATATTTATTCTTATAGGGGTTTAGGCTTTTCATAATGCAAGAAAGTAAATATATGAGCTATTATTATTTTTTTTTTTATGCCACCATAGTAAATATTCCTACTGGGGTTACCACAAGTTTATTCACGTGGGGCTTTTAATATTTTATGATGCAGTAAATGAAGCAATAAAGATTTTTATTTCTTTTTAATATTTATGAAGATGAATATGTTAAAGTGAAAATTAGATAGGAATACTAATTAATTAGATAACTACCATATTACCTTATGGTAAAGGATATAAAATTTAAAGTTTACCGACGAACTTTTCTTTCACTCTTGTGTATCTCTCCATCTTAAGAGATGGAGGTCTTGATGGTTACATACCTCTAGTGATGGTGATATCACTTTTGTTCTTTGGTTTGGCCCATAGGTTGAAGTAGAACTTTAATAGTAGCTGGCAGCATCTTGCTCAGTATGCATGTTCACAGAACTTTTACTTATAGAATTAATAAACTTTGCTCGATGTGTTGTCTGTTTATAAAACCAAGGCAGAGATCAAGTGCATAGGCTCTACTGGTGGAAAAACACCAACCGAACCAAATTTATCCTTTTTTTATTTTTTCTCTATCCTTAGGCACTTTGAACAAGATAAAATTGGTGTTACATAATTTGTTTATTTATGACATGAGTGGTAAGATTAAAAGATTTAAGTATTAAATGTTGCATTTAAGTTCATATGGCAGAAAAGAATAAAAATGCTTAACCAATGGAAGGATTATCTATCTCTATATAAATTTTTACATAAGTATGACTATCTTCTTTTCAAGATCGAATATAATATTTTAGCTTGTTTGGTTAAGACTGAGATTAAGAGAACGGTGCCATGAATAATTTTAAAGAACAAAGCATATTGAGTTAATTAGGTTAATCAATTTAAGTTGTAACTCTAACATGTTTGTGTATTTATGTGCACCAAGATCAAGAGAAGAGCAGTGACCACTTACCTTAGAATATTACCTTTATTATTAGAGTGTGACGGTACTAAGTTATAAAGGGTAAATAACTGGTGGTCCTTTCTCTTACATCTTGAGTTGTTCATGGACATCTTGTCTCCTCTGTTGCACTCATTCTTTTGCCATCTTTTGCTTCTTTGATCTTTTGACTCTTTTCACTCCAGTCATTATTATGCCTGCAACAGATTAGTGGATAATACATACCCAAAGGAATGTACAAATTTTAAACACATATTGTTTATCCAGTACTTTATTTTATTCTATCTATGCTAATGAAAAGATAATGTTAATATTATTTTAGCATAGATCCTGTTTTATATAGGCATGGCTTGAGGTAAAGTAACTTGTAGTAGAAGATAAAGTGAAATAAATCATTAATGCTCACAGTTCTTTTATTCATGATGAATGAGTTGTGTCTTCTCCTACAAAGTTATTAAAGTTCAGCATGTACCCTGTCTCATCTCTAATTCGAATTTATCTCATGACTTATCCAAATTAATTTTAAAAGTTTTCTATAGGGGTTAGCCCAATAAAAATATCCAATGTCTACTACAACAATTTCTAGTTCAATAAACAAGCTAAACTCCATGTCTAATTTAGTTAAGGAAGGCTATTTAACCTAAGCACCACGCTTAATTTAAAAAAAATCTTTGGAAGTATGTGCAGTACTTTCAAACCAAATCTTACTATAGCAAACAAAGATAATATAAAAACACTTATAGAAATTTATTCATTTAGAGATAAAAAGGTAAATAATTGAACATGAATTAAAAAGTAGATACAACCAATATTAGCAACATAGGATTTTCTAAATAAGTCCATTCCCCAAGCTTGAATTTTGTATGGCAGATTTAAGTTTGGATGGATATAATTAATGTTGCATGATAATTGGTTGGACATATCTGTTGTTGCCAGTAGTCATTTTCTCACTTCAAACCTGAAATGGTTAGTGACAAAAAACATCCAAAGGAACATTTTCATGAATTCACAAGGGCATTATAGCTATGCTATTTTTTTCAAGAGTGGTTATTTTAGGACACAAGGTTATTCTTGGAAAACCTTCTAATTATTGTACGTTGAGTTTGTGCAGCAGTTTTTTTAGAACACAACCTTTATGGGCCTATATCAAGATTACAACAAGATCTATAATATTTATGATAAACATATGCATCTACAACCTCCCTTTTAATAATTTTATGAACAGGTATAAAGAGGGGTTGAAGACCTCATGTGTGGTAATATTAGAGAGACCAAAAGATTTAGGAGATTTCTCATATGACCATGGATTCGATGAAGTATTTATGAGATAATTCTCATGCTCATCGATGTGATTTTCCTTTTCAAACTCCAAGGGTGTTTCTTCATGGATTTCTATAGGCAACAAGTTTGCCTCTATTATTTCATGCCTATGATATTTATTGGATGTTTTATTTTCTAGAATTTTCCATGAATTGATATCCCTAAGGTTGGTCTCTAAAGCTTTCTCTAAACTTAGGTGAGTTCTGTTTATTAAAGAAATTGATTTAAGCTCACCATTTGAATTTAAACCAAGTTTAGATGCTAGTGCTAAAGCTTCGTCATCTTCCATCTATTCTTTTACAATAGCATATATATTTCTAGTATGTTCTATGCATTCCTGCCATTGTCGTTACTCTTTTGTGTATTTCTATAACTTTTATTCTTGAGATGTCTTGATAGATTTCTAGGGTTATTATAAAGTTTAGTAGAAAGAGCATAAAAAGATTTATTGGGGTCAAGGATGGATTTAGAGATAGGTTCAGAGATATTTATTGTGGGCATAGAAGGGGAGAAGATAGAATTTACTCCTAAGTGGCTTGGCTCTCCTTTTATGACATCACTCGACATGCCATCTTTGAACTCTCCCCGGTGCCTTTTATGAGGGAAAAGAAGTTGACGACACTTTTCCAAGATGCTCTTTTGAGAAGATCTGATGTGTATTAATTTACGAGCATCTTAGCTAACTGGAAGTCTAAATCATCAAAGTGAAATTTCAAAGGTTTAGAATTGATAGCTAAATCTTGGGAATGGGATGATTGTGTTTTAGCTACCAAGACTTCCGTTTCTAGATCGGGTGATAAGTTCTTCTCTTCCTCGGGGAGCTCAGAATAGGTTTGAACAACCTTTTCGAGCATAGGCCTTGCTTCAATTATAGGTAAGTAAAGAAAAGCTCCTCCAGAGGCTAAATCAAAAGATTCCTTAGATTCTTTGGTAAGACCTAAATAAAAATATTGAATAAGCACAGGGTCTAAAAAACCAAGGTCAGGGCCAAATGTAACA
Source organism: Chrysopogon serrulatus (assembly GCA_015844335.1). Classification (NCBI taxonomy): domain Eukaryota; kingdom Viridiplantae; phylum Streptophyta; class Magnoliopsida; order Poales; family Poaceae; genus Chrysopogon; species Chrysopogon serrulatus. The sequence continues at coordinate 36,377 of JADLZL010006055.1, read as the reverse complement.
AGTTCATTAAAACGCTCCTATAATTTACTAAGAGATTCTTGTTCTAGTTGCCTAAAAGTTAGAACCTATTTTCGAAGGTTAACTACTCTATGTATGGGAAAGAAATATAAATAAAATTCAGAGTATAATGTTTCCCAATCACCTTGCATACTCCCTACGGCTCGATTATACCAACGTTTGGCTCTTCCAGTCAAGGAAAACAAAAAAAGCTTCCATCTAATAGTTTTATCGAACATGCCCGCAATGCGTAAGCATGCACATGTCTGCTCGAATTCTCATAAGTGTGAGTATGGATTTTCGTTACCTTCTTCCGAGAAGGGTTTATCCCGAATCATATTAATTAAACATGGGCGCAGCTCATAGCCAGATGTTATGATAGGTTCATTAAATTTTGGTGGTCCGAAGCTTTCACGCATGCCATAAAGATAGATAGGAATAGAATTAAAAGCATCCATAAGGATGAACACAAAAATAATAAAGAGAATGAGATAAAATAAGAAAAGATAAAAGTATAATACAAGATTAAGCTAAACTAAGTCAAAATCAGCAAACCGTTCTCCGGCAACGGCGCCAAAAATGCTTGTTGGTATAAATTAACTGCACTCCATTAAATAAATTTTAAGTAGGATTATCCGCAAGCGCACAGATATCATACCAGTGTCATATTTTACTCGGGGGTTTTAAATATCGTATCTACAGAGAACAGTTGTGATGATGACAAAGTATATAGACTTAACCCTACAATTAGGCTAGATAAAATCAAGAAAGAGGAAATAGCTATTGAAATCTAGTTCTGACAACCGGTAAGCTTTGTATAATATTGTTCTAACTGAGCAAGTATCCCGAATAAAAGAAGAAGTAGAGTAATCTCCTACCAAGAACCTATAAGCCTATCAGTCCTATCAACGGGAAGTGGACTACAGAGGAACCAACGCAGCTGTCACCTACGCGGACTACCACTATCCGGCCAATCAGGGGACATCCATAAGCAATCATAGCCCAGACACCACGTCTACACTACGAATTACTACTTCAATCAAGTAATGACCAAGACCAAAGCACTCAATATGAGATGTGAACTTAAGAACAAATAAGAACAACTGCTTACTTGAATCGGAATAATGAATACAAAAGTACCTTAGAACGCAGCTCCCAAGCGAGGAGTGAATCCGTAAGAATATAGCCATGAAGAAGCACCGACAGGGCGGAACTCCTCCAGAATCTCTACTCCTCTACTCAATCTCTCTAATCTCTAAACAAGACTAGATCTAGAAGAATTGGTCTCTCCTAATTGCTACAACTAGATGAACTAGAACTAGATCAACTAGAGGGACCCTAACCCTAATTATGTAGAGAATATGAAGCACCGGGGTGTAGAATGCCTCTTGAAAGGGGCCTTGGGGTGTCATTATATAGGTCGAGGTGGAGTAGGGGGCAAGGAACCGCCACGTCATTGATCCGCGTCCTTATGTTGTGTGCACCATCGGATCAAACCGACCTTAAATCGACGTAGGGATGCTTTGCTTGACTTCCAAGGAAGCGTGGGAGGAAGACTCCGAGAAGGGAAGCGCCGCCGTTTGACCTAGGGCACCGGCCGGCGCCGGGGGGCCGGCCGGCCCCACCAAGTGGCCCCCAGGGTCCAGTCCCGCCGCTTCGTGTCTTCTAGACATTTCCTGAGCCTGATGACGATGTTTGCCGATGTGGGTAAATTTCGTGATAATTATGCACTCTAATCCTTCTTTTATACTTTTCTAGAACAATCCCTGAAAAATATAGAATATGCAAAACTCGTGGAAATTGTCAGTTAAAACTCTAGACTAGTGTGTACTCATGTGCCTTTTTATGTCTAAAGTTCTAATAAAAGTTGACGTTATCCACCGTCAACAGGCGCCAAGCATCCTTACAAATAAAAAGTTTACTGTTGGCCACCACTACTACCAACAGGAACAGAGTCTATCTCCACAAGCTCTACAAATTGCTTAGCTAAATTCAAGACAGCGGTCTCAGATTGTAAAAGAGCCTGCTCAGCTTCTAGAGTGTCCGCGCCATCCAAGATCCTATCAAGAGGCAAATCCGGCTCAATCAATCGGATGCGCCCCAAAACACCTTGGACGCCGACTAAGATAGCATCCTTCGCAAAGCCAACAACTCGGCTAGTCAGCCGAGGAAGAAACTGAACCCAAGTCAGGCCAGCATCTTCAGGCTTCCTCAACATGTCGGCCAGCTTCTGGACAGAGCTCCAAAGAGCCGACCACTTCTCCTCCGAAGCCTTCAGACGAGCCGACAAGTCCTCCACTGATGCCTTAGCCTGCAAAAGATCCCGATCAGCACCTCACCTAATCAACCGAGCTTTGGCAAGGGTTTCTTCAGCATCTTTCTTTACCTTCTCTGACTCGTTACGGAAGGTCTTCACCTTAAGTTTCAGAGCTTCAGTCTCTTCAGAGTACTTCTTCTTTAGAGCTACAAAAACAAACAAAAGAAGTCAGCAAGGAATTATTATCAAATAAATAAAGCATAGAAAGAAACACAAAAATACCTTGGAAGTCTCTATCAAGAATCTTCAGTTTTCTCGAAGTATCCTTCTCAGATTCAACGACGGACGACTTCTGCCGCTCCCCTTCAGCAATCTGGGCCCGCAGAGCAGTCTCAGATGACTGACGCCCTTGGCGCTCTGCATCAAGCTCAGACTTTAAAGAAGCCAGCTCTTCCAACAACTTCTTTTGTGACTTAGTTGAGCCAAAGAAGAGATCAGAATCACTGACATAATCCTGCAACAAAAAGAAGTCAGAAAAAGAAAAATTACAAAAAAGAAGACTCACCTAAAATCGCTGAGCAAAAGATTGAACTAAAGCCTGGACAGAGTTCCATTCAGACTCAAGTCCTCGCAAGCGAGAACTCGGATCAAACTCCGCCTCCAATTCCTACACCAACTTCATATCATGAATCATATTCCGGGAGCAAGAGGAGGAGATGAAGGGAAAGAACACCCAACCCGAGGACGAAGAAGTCAAGGGCTGAGCAATAGGCAATTGCTCTCTCCTCGAAGCAGCGGCCACCACAACTTCTACAACGGGCAGCGAAGAAGTCGCAGCCGCAGAAGGGGCGGCCACCACCAAGGCCGACTCCACGGCCGGATGAGGATCAGGCATAGAAGATACCTGACCCGCAACATCCAAACTCACGATCTTCTCCGAATCAAAAGCCGGAGTTGAGAGCACCACAGTAGAGGACCTACAAAGACAAGAAACTAAGGCAAAAAACACAAAAGGGAGAAAAAAGAACTTAGAAAAATCAAATACATACCGAGGAGCACAACGGAGAGCAAGAAGAGGCCGAGAGGCCGGGTGGAGGCGGCATAACCTCATTCAAGCCCGCCAATAACTCGGCAGAAGAAGGAGTAAGACCTGGCAAGGCCACCAAGTCTGGGGAAGAAGTAGAAGTTCCCTGGGGGCTACAAAAAACTAAACCAAAAAATCAAGCAACAGAAGAAAAATCTACGCAAAAATCATAAAAGTTAAAAAAGTAACACTCACCGACAAAGAAGGGGGGAATCATGAACATCTTCAGTCTCATCCTCATACAAGAGGACGGCATCACCATCTACCAAGAAAGAAGAATCAAGACCACATACCAAATAAAAGAAACAAGGCAAAACAAAGTAACTTCTCACCTATCAGAATGTTACCTGAAGGCTGAGGAGAAGAAGAAGTACGCGCCCGTTTCTGCTGCGCAGAAGAAGAAGAATCGTCAGCCGCAGATCTCTTTCCAGCAGAGTGACTAGCTTGAGGGAGGGCCACCGGCTGGTAAGGAGCATACTAGAGAACGGGGTCTTTTTCAGAAACCCTCGGCAAAACAATCCGGCCATCAATAACACGATGACTTACAGTTAAAGGAGCCGGAAGGGGGGCAATCTCTCCATCAACAAAGAGAGATTCGTCAGCATCAAATCCCCTGCCGAAAGGCTACAGAAATATAAAAACAAGTCAAAACGATTCAAAAAGTACTCGAAAGCATAAAAGGAAGAAAGGCAACCAACTTACAGCAGGAGGAGCATTGGCAGCAGAGTACTCAAAACCAATCAGCGGAACCACCGAGGCACCCTTCAAAATCTTCTTAAGGCGCAGAAGCACCTCATCGTCAGACAACTCGGTAGTGGCCACCATCCGAGATGGATCTTCAGCGCCAGAGTACTCGAAGCCAAGATGCTCCCGAGCCTTCAAGGGCCGTACTCGGCGATGAAGATAACAAGCCACTATAGCAAAGCCCACAAGCCGTTCTGCTTCAGATTGCTAATCCTATTGAAGAGTGGCTAAAGCAGGGACAACTCGGTAGCAGTTAGCTTCTCTTTCTCCCATCGATCATTAGGCACCGGCGGAACCCCAGAGTAAGTTTCAAGAGCCGGGCAGCGTCATCTCCGCTAAGGTTTCCGGCATAAAACCACTTGGAACGTCAGTCCTTCACGGACTCAACAAGATCATACTCAAAAAAGTGGCTTGACTTACGCCCCTGCTGAAATTGAATCCCACATCCACCAAGGGCGTGGAGGGAATCCGAGCGGGGCTGCGGCTTAAGACGGAAAAGAAATCAAAAAAGATTCAGAGAAGGGGGAATGCCAAGGAAAATTTCACAAAAGTGGACAAAAACAGAGAGATGAAGGATCCCATTCGGGGTGAGATCATAAAGAGAGATACAAAAATAGCAGAGAAATCTATGAAGGAAAAAACACGCCGGGAGGCAAAGCCCGGCACGGACAAAAGAAACAAAAAGAACAATCTCCCCAGGATGGGGAACAGGGACACGGTGCTCACCAGGCGCGGACCATCCAGCTAAATCCTTCGATTGGATCATACCCTACTCCTCCAGCTCAGCGAGATGCCTCTCCTGAGTAGTCGGAGCAGGGAAGGACTTCGCCGTCGCCTTCATCGCAGCAAACTCCGGGTTCAGCAGCTCGTTAACCTCCACTTCAAGAATAGGCTTGTCAGCTGCTGGCTTCTTGGTCGCAGTCTTCTTCCTCCCCATACAACAAGAAACCAGCAACAAACGGGTGAAAGATGCGCAGCAGAGACAAACAGAGCAGAGACAGATTGAGGAATTTTTCGCTAGGGTTTTAGGACGCGCAAGCAAGATGAAGAAGAAGAATAGCCACCCCACAAGACAATTTATAAGCCAAAGAAAGACCCGGTTTAAGGCCCATTTAACAGAGCAACGGTAAAAAGGCCAACGGATACATGACACAATAACAGGAAAAGCCCGGTAAACTCCCTAAAATACGGGATAACGGTCCTAATCCCGTTACTCACCAACGGTAAAATCCAACACCGTTAACAATAAAAAGAGGACAGAAGGCCAAGAAGACGGAATTATAAAACAAGTCAGCGTGAAGGCAGACAATCAGCTTTTTAATCAAAACAAGTCGGCACGATGGCAGACAACCAACATCCTGAGTCCAAACAACTCGGATTCAGATAGAAACTTTATTTCTTCAACATAACTTATAAGATACAAGGATACAAGTCTTACAAGACCCATCGAATTCATAAAGAAAACTAAAGCAACAGCTACACTACTAAATTTTCACCCTATTGCAACTAGGTTTATTGCATCGGCTCGCATCGAACACGAAATTAATGCTATACCAAGCTATTGCATTGATTTTGGCCCTATTACACCAAAATTTTGCCAGTGCAATAGGGTAAAAATTTAGTAGTGCTACAAGGAACCCAGTAGAATTCTGCCATAGAAAACAACTATGCAGAATCCCCAGACAACCAAGGTGATAGCTGTCGCCGAGCAGATCCAAAGCAACCTAGATACACCAACACAGTGCATCCAAGATCACCAAAAGTAGCAATGACATATCAAGCATCACATCAGGCCTCTCTAGCCACAAGTTGGATCAGACCCTATGTGAACAAGAGGGCTCCAGCTCTGCGTGGGGTGGCTGCCGATTCACACCGGACAACTAGAAGACAGTGCGGCTCAGTGACCCTCGCACACAGAGCATATGTCTGGCAGAGTGGAAAAGAAAAACTGAGACTGTAAAATGGCCCAGCACAAGGCACATCTCAAGACTTCTTCTACCTACCAGAACGAGCCTCCAACCATAATGCTACTCCGAGACTAGTCTGCCTCTAATCCATGTCTCAAGAATTCTTCTACCCACCAAAAAGACTATACTAGAAGAAAAAAAAAAGAAGCCCGGGGCTAATCCATATCATAAACAATCATCTTCACAAGAACAGGAAGAAGAATACTTCAAGACACTGGAAACAAACGCGGGATAGCGCCTATTTATAGGACAAGATCGGCGTACAAAGACCATGTCCACCCAAACAGAGAAACACTGACAAGACTTAAAGAAGACAGTAAAGAGCGCAGTAAAGAGACATATCCTGAGAATATTCTCTCACAGTAAAAGCGTATAGCCTTTACTGCGCCAGCTGCCAACGTCCAACAATAAAAGAGCAGACATAAAAGCAAGTCAAAGACAAATCAGCAAAAAGATAGTCACGAGTCTCTGTCCGATTCTCCCCAAAAAGAACTCAGAAAAAGCTCGGAGGCTACAACTCCAATCTACTTTCTCTCCAAGACCCTCTAGCTTTTTGTTCCAAATAGCAAGAGGCTCGGGCGCTACACTCATTGAGTGCACCATTCGGTGCACAATGACCCTCCCACTTTTTGTTCCAAATAGCAAGAGGCTCGGGGGCTACACTCAATGACTGCACCTTCAGCGCACAACAGAAAAAGGCAATCAAGGAAGACCTAAAAGATTAAAAAACCTTCATTCGACTTCTTTTATGAAAACAACTCGGACAAAGGCTCGGGGACTATAGGGTATACACCCTTAACTTTTTTCTACTTTCCTTAAGAACCTCCAGCTATTTGTAAACAAATAGTGAGAGGCTCAGGGGCTACACTCAATGAGCGCACCTATGGTGCACACAAAAGAGAAGAGAAGCTGTCAGAAGACCACTTCAAAGCATCACTCAGAAAACAAGTCAACTCCTGAGTTCTACTTCGAAATGCTCGGGGGCTTGTCGATGCGGGACCAAGATGGTCCTCTATCAGCATGACTCTTGCCCAGACAGGGCCACAAGACAGAAGCAAGAGGACCGATTCTAAGTAAATGACATCCTATCCTAGTTAGACAGATAGAAAGTAACTTATATAATAGGAACAGAACTCTCTTTACTAGTTCAACTAGGATTAGAACCAAAGCTCTAGCTCTTTTCTCTTATAAAAAGGAGCCAGAGCACCCTTTTTTGTAACAAGCGACACACAATACACAATCATATATCAATCCAACGCAAAAGGCCAAGGCCGACTGGAGTAGAGCTTTTACTCGACGACAAGGGCTCAAACCAGGATAAACCGAGTATCTCTTGCATGAACTGCCGAGTTCTAGTATTCACCGAGATCCGAATCAACTGCTACGGGAACCCCGTGGCAGGCTATCGGTGGTTAAACACCGACAGAGATTGTTCTTGGTCACTCCGGAAGTGATTGTGAGGGGTTCTTGACCTTGTCCCCATGGAAGATCACAAAAGATACTCTAGTGGAATGCTCGTGACTTGTGTTGCTTTGTGGTGATTCTTGCGGTGTCCGTTGGAGGCTTGGTGTGGTGCCAATTAGCCACCGAATCCCAAGTGAGTGTGCCGTCACAACGAGGAGTAGCGTGTTGGCAAGCACGTGAACCTCGGTAAAAAATCCGGTGTTCATTTGGGATTGATCCATTGAGATCATATTTGGATTTCATTTGGTTGATTGGATCATCACCTTGGTTTCTCATCATTGGTCAAGAAGGTGATTGGCACGACATCCTGAAGGCATGGTTTGCATCCCTCAGTTCCTATCTTGCAATTACTCTTGTGCAGAGTAGCATATTAGATTGTGTAGTGTAGTTTGATTGCTAAGAACCATATTCTTAGTGTGCATAGTATATTAGTATTGCTAGAATTGGTTAGGTTGGCTTGCAACCCCCTAGTAGGCTAGCACAACACTTGCTTCGCCAATTGTTTCACTAACCGGTTTGTTTAGTGCTTTATAGAAATTTTATTAGGCTATTCACCCCCCTCTAGCTATTTAGGACCTTTCAGTCTTGGAGAAAAAGTGAATTAAAACTATAGCCTCTGAGCTTTTTACCGAGTTCTTTTGTGAAGGAATCGATCAAAACTCGTGACTCTCTTTTGCTGATTTGTCCTTTACTGTCCTTTATGTCTGCTCTTGATGGTTGGGCGTTGGCAGCTGGAGCATTAAAAGTTGTGTGCTTTTACTGTGAGGGGATATCCTCAGGATATGCCTGTCTGCTGCTCCTTTTACTGTCCATCTTTAAGTCTTGTCAGCGTTTCTCTGTCTCGGTGCACTTAGTCTATGTACACCGACCCTGTCCTATAAATAGATATGTCCCTTCAGTTGTTCTCAGGACCTTGAAGTGTGCTACCTTATATTTTCGTGAAGATGATTGTTTGTGAGATGGATCATCCCCCGGGCTTCTTTCTTTTTCTTTCAATATGGTATTTTTAGTGGGTAGAAGAAATCTTGAGATAGGGATTAGAGGCAGACTAGTTCCACAGTAGCATTGTGATTGGAGGCTCGTTCTGGCAGGTAGAAGAAGTTTTGAGATATGCCTTGTGCTGGGTCATTTTGTCATCTCAGTTCTTCTTTTCCACTCTGCCAGACATCTGTCCTGTGTAGTAAGACTGCCGATCCGCATGGACCTTTAGCTATCCGGTGCAAATCAGTAGCCGCCCGACACAGAGCTGGAGCTGTCTTGTTCATATTGGGTCCGATTCAACTTATGGCTGGAGAGGCCTGATGTGATGCTTGATAATCTAGTGCTACTGATGGCGAATCTTAGATGCACTGTGTTGGTGTATCTAGGTTGCTTTGGATCTGCTCGGCAACAGCTATCACCTTGGTTGTTTGGGGTTCTACATAGTTGTCTTCTATGGCAGAATTCTACAGGGTTCTTTGTAGCTGTTATTTTAGTTTTCTTATGAATTTGATGGGTCTTGTAAGATTTGTATCCTTATATCTTGTAAGTTCAGATGAAAATATGAGTTTCTATCTGAATCCGAGTTGTTTAAGTTTAGAATGCTGATTTTCTGCCTTCGCGCCGACTTGTTTTGGTTGGAAAGCTGATTGTCTGCCTTTGTGCTGACTTATTTTATTTAAAAAACTAGTTGTCTGCCTTCGTGCTGACTTGTTTCGTAGTTCTGGCTTTATTTGCGTCGTGGCCTCTATCATCTTTCTCTCTGTTAACGGTGTTGGATTTTTTCGTTGGTGAGTAACGGGATTAGGACCGTTATCCCAGATTTTGGGGCGTTTACTGGGCCTTTTCTGTTATTGCGCCATGTATCCGTTGGCCTTTTTACCATTTCTCTATTAAGTGGGCCTTAAGCCAGGCCCTTTCTTAGCTTATAAATTGGCGTGTAGGGTGGCCATTCTCCTTCCTCACCTTGTTTCCGCATCCTGAAACCCTAGAAAGAAAAATCCCCAATCTGTTCTTGCTGCTTGCTCTTGCTGCGCGTCTTCCATCCAATTGCTGTTACTTGGTCGTTGTATGGGGAGGAAGAAGACTGCAAGCAAGAAGCCGGTAGTTGACAAGCCTGTCCTTGAGGAAGAAGTTGACGAGCTGTTGAATCCCGAGTTCGCTGCAATGAAGGTGACCGCGAAGTCATTCCCTGCTCCAACTACTCAGGAGAGGCATCTAACTGAGCTGGAGGAGTGGGGGATGATCCAGTCGAAGGATTTGGCTGGCTGGTCTGCGCTTGGTGAGCATTGTGCTCCTGTCCCTCGTCCTGGGGAGATTGTGCTCTTTGTTTCTTTTGTTCGCGCCGGACTTTGTCTTCCAGCGTGTTCCTTTCTTCATAATTTTTTTTGTTATTTCTACATCTCTCTTCATGATCTCACTCCAAATGGGATTCTTTATCTCTTTGTCTTTGTTCACTTCTGTAAAACTTTTCTTGGTATCCCTTCTTCTTTGAATCTATTCCATTTTCTTTTCCCTCTTAAGCCGCAGCCCTGTTCTGATTCCCTCCACGCACGGTGGATATGGAATTCAGTTTCGACAGGGGCGTAAGTCGAGCCATTTTTTTGAATATGATCTTGTCGAGCCCGTGAAGGACTAACGTTCTGAGTGATTTTATGCTGGGAATCTTGGCGGTGATGACGCTGCTCCAGCTCTTGAAACCTACTCTGGGGTCCCGCCTGTGCCTAATGATCGGTGGGAAAAGGAGCAGCTTAGCGCTGCCGAGTTGTTGCTACTTCAGCCGCTCTTCAATAGGATTAGCTACCTGAAGCAGAACGGCTTGTCAGGCTTTGCTATAGTGGCTAGTTATCTTCGCCGCCGAGTACAGCCTTTGAAAGCTCGGGAGCATCTTGGCTTCGAATACTCTGGCGCCGAAGATATATCTTGGATGGTGGCCACTACTGAGTTGTCCGATGATGAGGTGCTTCTGCGCCTTAAGAAGATTTTCAAGGGGGCCACGGTGGTCCCGATGATTGGCTTGAGTACTCTGCCAACAATCCTCCCCCTGCTGTAAGTAGATTGCCCTGCTTGTTTTTGTATTTTCAAGTACTTTTTTATTCTCCCTGACTTGTTTTTGTATCTTTGCAGCCTTTTAGCAGGGTTTTAATATTGATGCGTCTCTCTTTGTTGATGGAGAGATTACTCCTCTTCCGGCCCCTTCAGCTGTTGGTCATAAAGTGGATGACAACCAAATTGTTTTGCCGGAGGTTTCTGAAAAGGAACCCGTCCTCCAGTATAATCCCTACCAGCCGGTGGCCATCCCTCGAGTTACTCGCTCTAAGAGGTCTGCAGCTGGTGATACGTCTTCTTCTGTGCCATTAAAACGGGCGTGTTCTTCTTCTCCTCAGCCTTCAGGTAACATTCTGATAGGTGAGAAATTTCTTTATTTTGCTGCATTTTTTCTTTTTGTGTGTGGTCTTGATTCTTTTTTTTGGTAGATAGTAATGCAGTCCTCTTATATGAGGATGAGACTGAGGATGTTGATGATTCTCCTCTTCTTCGTCGGTATGTGCTGCTTTTTGGCTTTTTAGAATCTAAACTAGTTTTTTCTTTTGTTTCTTGATTTTTGGCTTTGTCTTTGTAGGTGGATCTCCGTATGAGTTCTTGTTACATCATCTGTGTTCTGATAGATCGGGCTTATCTTTTTGTCCTCATCTAGGTCTGAAAAGACGCTTAGGATATATTGGACCGTGAGTCCTCATCCGAATTCTATGATCTAGAAGTCGGGATAGGTCGAGCTATTTTTTTGCTCTCATCTAGGTCTAAAAAGATGCTAGGATATTTCGGACCGTGGGTCCTCATCTGATTTCTGTAATCTAGAAGTCGGGATAGGTCGAGCTATCGTTTTGCTCTCATCTAGGTCTGAAAAGGTGCTAGAATATTTCGGACCGTGGGTCCACATCCGAGTTCTGTAATCTAGAAGTCGGGATAGGTCGAGCTATCTTTTTCTCTCATCTAGGACTGAGAAGACGCTAGGATATTTCGGACCATGGGTCCTCATCCGAGTTCTATAATCTAGCAGTCGGGATAGGTCGAGCTATCTTTTTGCTCTCATCTAGGTCTGAAAAGACGCTAGGATATTTTGGACCATGGGTCCTCATCCGAGTTCTGTAATCTAGAAGTCGGGATAGATCGAGTTATCTTTTTTGCTCTCATCTAGGTCTGAAAAGACGCTAAGATATTTCGGACCGTAGGTCCTCATCTGATTTCTGTATTCTAGAAGTTGGGATAGGTCGAGCTACCTTTTTTGCTCTCATCTAAAAAGATGCTAGGATATTGTAAACTTCCTTTGAAGAATGAGTTTTATTGAAAGAAGTAGTACATGTTACAGTTCCTTTTTATGCAAAAAATCATCGTAATTGGGAGATGTGCCAGGAGTTCTTTATTGGTGATCCATCATCTATCATCAACTCGTAAGACCCAGGTCCTGTTACTTTTGCTACTATGAAAGGGACTTCCCAAGGACTGAGTAGTTTGTGTCTTCCATCTGGTTTCTGAATTCTTCGGAGGATCAGGTCTCCGGCTTGTAAGCTTCTTGGTTGAATGCTTTTATCATAGTGTCTTCGTAATCCTTGCATGTACCTTGCTGATTATAGTGTTGCGTTGATTCTTATTTCATTCATACTGTCGATTTCTAATCTTCTTGTTTTCTCTGCTTCTCCTTTATTATATTGCTCGATTTTAGAGGATGTCTAGATTAAGTCTGCTGGTAGTACGACTTCTGATCCGTATACTAAAAAGAAAGGCAAGTAGTCTGTTGCTCTACTTATTTGAGTTCTTAGTCCCCAGACTACTTTTGGTAGCTCGTCTATCTATTTTGATCTATAATCTTTGAGATACTCATATAATCTTGGTTTTAAGCCTGCCAAGATTAGGGTGTTGGCTCTTTCGACTTGTCCGTTTGCTTGTGGATGGGCGATCGATGCGTAATCTATGCCGAATCCACAATCCTCGTGCCCAACTTTTTAAATTCATTAGTCGTGAAAGGAGATCCTAGATCTGTGATTATTCTATTTGGCATTCTAAATATATGCATGATTTCTTAGATGAATTCTTGTGCTTTGGGCTGAACTGTATTTTACCAAAGGCTTGTATTCTATCCACCTTTAGATTTCTTGAGTGGACCGACTTGATCAAGCCCCCAGATGAAAACAGCCATGTGGGTGGAATACATATTAAATTATGAGCTGGAACGTGGGCTTGTCTTGTGAATATTTGGCAATTTTTGCAGTGTCTGACTAGTTCTTCGGCGTCCTTTAGTGCTGTTGACCAATAAAATCCAGATCAGAATGCTTTTCCGACTAGTGTTCTTGAGGATGCATGATTCCCACAGCATCCGAAGTGTATTTCTAATAATATTTCTTTTCCTTCTGATATTGGGACGTATTTCAGTAGTACTCCTGATGATGCTACTCTTTTATAGATATTATTTCCCACCAGGACGTAGTTTTTGTTTCGTCTGATAATCTGAGTTGCTTCTGCTTTGTTTTCTGGCAGTTTTTTTCTTTGATATAGTCTATGAATACCTGCGTCCAAGCTGAGTTGGTTGAGTCAATTGCTAGGACTTGCTCTAGTTCGGTCTTGCTTTTAAGTTCTGCCTCGCCGGGTTTTTTGATTGAAGGTTTGGTTAGTTCCTTGACAAAGACCCCAGCTGGCACTTTTGCTCTATCTGAGCCAAGTTTGGCTAATACATCAGCGGTGATATTTGAGTCCCGTAGTATATGATGAATTTCTAAGCCTTGGAAATTCTTCTTAAATTTTTTATTTTTGCACAGTAAGCGTTCATGTTTTCTTTGGTGCAATCCTAATCTTTATGTACTTGGTTAACTACCACTGCTGAATCTCTATAGACGAGTAGTCTTTTGATCCCTAGCGATGTTACAACTTGTAGACCATGAATAATGGCTTCATACTCTGCTTCGTTGTTTGTGGCTTGCCATAGGATTTATAAAACATATTTTAGTTGTTTTCCATCTGGTGCGATAAATAGTACTCCTGCTTCTGCCCCTCCTAGTTTTAAGGATCCATCGAAGTACATTTTCCAATGGTCTAGGATGACGTCTGGAGTGGGTTGTTGTATTTCAGTCCATTCTGCGATGAAGTCGGATAATACTTGGGATTTGATTGCCTTTGTTGGAGTGAATTCAATCTTGAGTGCTCCGAGTTCAACTGTCCATTTTGAGATTTGTCCTATTGAATATCGGTTTCTTAGGATATCTCCAAGTGGAAAATCTGTTACGATGATGGCTTTGTGATCTTCAAAGTAACGCCTGAGCTTTCTTGATGTTATTAGTATTGCGTAGAGTAGTTTTTGCACATGTGGATATCTCACTTTTGATATCGTGAGTACTTCACATATATAGGAGACTGGTCTTTAGACTTTGTAAATGTGTCCATGTTCTTCTCTTTCAACTACGATAGCAGTGCTTACTACTGAAGTAGTTACGGTGATGTAAAGCATCGATCTTCACCCTTCTTCGGTCGTACTAGTACTGGGGATGTGCCGATATATGCCTTTAATTTGTCGAGAGCTTCTTAGGCTTCTTCGTTCCAAGTGAACTTGTCTGTTTTCTTTAGTAGTTTGAAGAAAGGTAAGCCCTTTTCTCCGAGTCTTGAAATAAATCTGTTGAGTGTGGCCATGCAGCCTGTTAATTTTTGCAGACCCTTTATATCTGCTGGTGGTCCCATGTCAGTTATTGCCTTGATTTATTTTGTGCTTGCTTCGATTCCTCTCTGACTAACTAGAAATCCGAGTAGTTGTCCTGATAATACGCCAAACACGCATTTATTTGGGTTGAGTTTCCATTTCCATCTTTTGAGGTTGTCGAAGGTTTGTTGTAAATCTTCTATTAGGGAATCCGGGTTCTTTGTTTTGATGACGACGCGTCATCCACATAGGCTTCCGCAATTTTTCTGATTTGATCTCCCAGACAAGTCTGAATTGCTCTTTGATAGGTTGATCCTGCGTTTTTGAGTCCGAAGGACATTGTTTTGTAGCAATATGCTCCGAATGGAGTGATAAAAGAAGTCTTGCTTTGGTCTTCCTCTTTTAGTGTAATCTGGTGATATCCTGAATAGCAATCTAGAAAAGAAAACAAAGCTAATCCTGCAGTTGAGTCCACTATTTGATCAATTCTTGGTAATCCGAACGGGTCTTTTGGACAATGTTTGTTGAGATCGGTGTAGTCGACGCACATACTTCATTCGTCTGTGTTCTTTTTGTGTACCAGAACCGGGTTAGCTAGCCAATCTGGATGTAAAATCTCTCTTATGAAACCCACTGCCAGTAATTTGGTTATTTCCTTTTTTATTGCTTCTTTCTTGTCCGGTGAAAAACGGCGTAACCTTTGTTTGCTTGGTTTTGCTCCTTTGTTGACTTCAATTTTGTGCTCAGCCAACTCCCTTGGGACTCCTGCCATATCGGCTGGTTTCCAAGCAAATATGTTCTTATTGTCCCATAAGAAGTTGGTGAGCTCGAGTTCCTATTTGATAGGTAAATGTGTACTGATAGTAGCGGTTTTGGATGAGTCGCCAGTCCCTAGATCGATCTTCTTGGTGCTTTCTCCCTCAGCTGAGGTGAGGATGCTTTGTTTTTTAGCTGGTATCTCCAATTCCTCTGTTCTTATTTCTGCTGTTGCTGAGTTGATTTCTCCTTGAAACTTTGAGGATATTTGTATGGCTTGTACGTCGCATTCATAGACACGTTTCAGATCTCCTCTAAGGGAAAATACTCCGTGCGGTCCTGGCATTTTGAGTAGTAAGTAAGGATAGTGAGTTGCTAACGCTGGTCTCCCTAATATTGCATGATAGGATGATTCAAAATCTGTAACTTCAAATTTGATGAGTTCTGTACGGTAGTTTGAAGGAGTTCTGAACGTCACTGGTAGTGTTATTTGCTCGAGGGGTATTGCTGGTCTTCCGGGTACTATTCCATAGAACGGTACACTTGTTGGTGTAATCATCTTCGAGTATTTGGGCCCCATCTTCCTTAGGGTGTCTACAAATATGATGTTGAGTCGTGCTCCTCCGTCAATAACTACCTTGGTTACTGTTATGGCTGCGATCGTTGGTCCGAGTACTAGTGGGTATAGTCCTGCATTTCCGACGCTTGTCTATTGAACTTCCCACAAAAATTGTATTGGATATTGAGACTAGTTTAGATACCAGGGAGTAGCCAGTTCCGCTGCCATGATTGTTCTCCAGTCTAGTTCGTCTTCTTGTTTGCTTCTAGAACCAGGGACTCCTGAGAACATTATTGCTGCTGTTGCTCTTGGGTTTTAAAACCTATTATCTGTTGGATTATTATCTTCTTTTTTTTCTCTATTCTCCTCTTTTTCATGTCTGTCTTTCTTCATATATCTTTCCTGGAAAATCCGACATTCTCCTATTGGGTGAATTCCAGTTGGGTGATAGATGCATTTCATCTTTTCGAGTTCTTCAAATTTTCTAGTCGGGTAGAATTTCTTTCTTTCAGTGGTAGCCACAGTATTATCTGAATATCTTTTCTTGTTGTGATATTCTTGTCTGTTATCTGGGTTGCTCCATCTCCCTGAGTTGTCTTGTCTGTCCGAGTTGTTTCTTCTATCTGAGTTGTTTCTCCTATCTGAGTTATTTCTATTGTCTGGGAATCTTTCTCTTGTGTTTTTTCTTCTGTCGTGATCATCTTTTCGACTGTTCTCTTGAACTCGTCGTTTGTTCGTGGGTTTTCTTTGCAGAAATCATGGAACATCTATCTTACTCTCAGGCTATATGAGAATGCTTTGATTACTTCTCTTTCAGTAATGTCGTGTACTTGTGCTCTTAGCTCCCCAAATCATCTATAGAAATCTGTAAGGCTTTCTCCTTGATTTTGCTTTAGGCCTTTTAACTCGGCCTGTGTTATTGGGTGTGTGAGTATCCCTGCGAAATTTTTACAAAAAGCTTTCTGAAGGTCGCCCCATGCTTTAATTGATCCCGGGCATAATTTGTCGAACCATTGTAGTGGTAATGTTTCTAGTGCCATTGGAAAAATAATGCTTTAGTGTCATCGTCTCCTCCGGCCAATTCTATTGACTGGGAATAGATCCTGAGCCATTGCATTGGTTCCGTCTTGCCGTCGTATTTTGAATGATTTGATGGTTTGAATTTGTGAGGTAGTCTGACCGTGAGTAGTCTTCCTGTGAAGCAGAGGAATCTGTCGGGTACTTTCTCCGGCTTATAGTCAGAATCTGCTTGGCTGTTGTATCTTGTAGGCGATCTAAGGAAACTCCGAGGAGGAGTTGGTAGTCTTTCTCTGTTTTTCTCCTGTTTTCTCCGTCCAATCGTGATGTGTTTGAGTTCTTCTGCTGTTGCTTGGGACAGATAGCCTTTCGAATATGGATACTCTCCGACTTCTTTGGCTTGTCTGCTCAGAAGGTATGCGACGAGGAGGTACTCGGTCATCTTGTATTCTTTGTGCAGTAGTTCTGAGTAAATTTCTAAGTTTGGCTTGTTCTTCGCTCGGTCGAGGTATGGCATCGATTTCATCAATCAGTTCTTGTATCTTGTTAATAGGGTCAAGTCTGGCCCTTCTTCTTTGCGGCTTCGTCTTTCCTCGGCTTCTTTTTTTTTCTTCTTTCTTTCATTGTACTCGGCTAATTCTTCTTCGTATTTATGCCATGCTTCCCTGCGTTCTTGAACTCGGTTTCTTCTTCCTGCTCTTTTCTTGTTTCTCCTTTCTCTTGCCGCCCTTTGTCTATCAGTCTCTCCTTCTCTGGTCACGGAGTCAGGTGGGATATCGGCTTCTGATTCCTCTGAAGATTTGTAGTTGGGTTAGACTGGCGGTACCAGAGGTTGTCTGATCATGAAAACTTCTTGAAGTGCCTTTGGCAAGTAGTCGGTTTCTTCTTCTAAAGATCTTCCGTATTGAAAAGTGAGGGAGGTAAGGTACTTATCTTGTTTGGAGATGTCTCTTGAAGTTGAGTCGTTAGATTCCATCGTCCTTTGGATCATATTTTGATATGTCTGAGTTGTGTTGTCAAGGCCGTAGTAAAAAGAACTTAGCATCTTCAGTGGTCTTGGTCTTGAATTTTTTGCTTCAGTTATCTTGAGTCTTGAGAAAATTTCGCGTGTTTCCGGTTTGGGTTCTTGAAGCAGTCGACCGTGGAGAACTCCGTAGTCGTCCGCTTCGCAGATCCAGCTTTCGAAGACGAAAGTCGAGCCCTTCAGAAAGAGCATTGTGTGTAGGTCCGCTAAGCCTTTGACGTCGAATTCGCCGAAATCCCCTACCTAGCGCGCCAGCTGTCGGTGTTTAGCCACCGATAGCCTGCCACCACGGTTTCTATGAGCGGTTTATTCGGATCTCGGCGAATACTAGAACTCGGCGGTCACGCAAGAGACACTAGGTTTATCCTGGTTCGAGCCCTCGTTGTCGAGTAAAAGCTCTACTCCAATCGGCCTTGGCCTTTTGCGTTGGATTGATGTATGATTGTGTGTTGTTACAATGAGGGTGCTCGGGCTCCTTTTATGAGAGAAAGGAGTCAGAGCTTTGATTCTAATCCTAGTCGAACTAGTAGAGAGAGTTCTGTTTCTATTATAGAAGTTATTTTCTATTTGCCTAACTAGGACAGGACGTCATCTACTTGGAATCGGTCCTCTTGCTTCTGTCTTGTTGGTCTGCCTTAGGAGTCATGCCGATAGGGAACCGTCTAGGTCCCGCATCGACAAGACTCTAGCTTTCCATTCACATTAACAACTCGGTTTTTGGTAGCTAAGCCATGTTTCTTGATCTTCTCCGCCTAACCATATGACACCACGTCATGTCTCATATGCAATGAGCACATTCATCACAACTAGTTGAGCATTTCAATAAATCCAAGCCACTTCACCACCATTGCTCAAGTTGCTCACATTAGTGTACCTGTGGACTAATTACATATGTATCTTACATGAAACATATATTAATCTACACCTAGATTGTCATTCAATTACTAAAACCAAACTATGGTCTTTCATCTTTGCAGCTAATGACGGGTCATTTACTTTTCATATTGGTCATTAGTAGTGTGCCTATAATAAGTTAAACTTTATGCTGTGCGGGTTTTATATTATGTTTGATCTGATGATTCTTCTTTGAAGAAGTCTGAAATCAGAACTCTTTCTGTTATTAGAAAAAATATTGTTGTTGTCTAATTATAATACTATTGAGAGGTGGCAACTACGCTAATCTCTGTCGGGGACTGACCAACCCATGGCCGTGGCATGATTCGGATTGGGCTAGATGTTGGCAAGGGGGGTCTGAAAAAAGTGGTGCTGCCACCGCACGCGTATGATGGCAGCAGCGATGCCTAGGGATCCTCATCAACGAGGGCGATGACACCTAGCAACTTTTGATTCAACAAAAGAATTAGGATGACCGACTCACTCCTAGATAATGAGGGAGGGATATAAAAAAATAAGGGAGTGATTTTAAAGTTATATTAGATGTCAAGTATTAAAAATTAAGAAAAATAAATAAAATATAATACTAAGGTATACTTACTCAGTCCATGGAAGAACATAATTCGGAAGTCTAAATTCTGTCCATGAAAGGATGCAAGTTTAGATTGAGAGTGCTACGAACAAAGAAAACCGAGTAGCTATCGGTGGACCATGTCGGTGGATATTCTGCATGCATAGTATAGATGAGGCGCAAAAAGCAGTAAAATACCGTATTGTTGGGTGTCGGATGTAGTTATCTGCATATCTCTATACTTTGCAATGGCAGCAAACACACATTACAGTGGGTTGTCTTTCTTAGGGCTACCCGTGTCCTTTTTTGTGTCTTTTGGTCTTTTCCAGAGGTGTGTGTGGGTCGTTCAGCTAAAGTTTAGTCCATATCAAATCAGATGTTTGGGGAACTAAACATGAGCTAATTATAAAACTAATTGCATAAACTATGACTAATTTATAAGAGGAATCTATTAACCAATGATTAGTATATGTTTACTGTAGCATCTATGGGTAAATTATAGCATAATTAGTCTTAATTGATTTGTTGTTTATCTATGCAACTATTTTTATAATTATTCTATATTTAATAATCATGATTAGTATCAAACATCTGATGTGATAGAGGCTAAATTTTAGTCCTATGGGTCTAAACACCTCTCGGGATACTAGAATTGCATCTTTCTACAGATAGAGGGAATAAGATGCTCCAAGAGTCTTTGTAAATTCGCTCTCTAAATCATCACTTGTAGGGCCATTTGTAGAAAAAATAACTTTATATATTTCTATTCTCCAACAATGTTTCTATATCGTAGAGAGCTATTTTTCTTTTTTCTCCAACGAGAAAATTTGAAATAGAGATGGCTATATTTGGATAATTAAAATTGAAGGATATTTTTTGTCTAAATTTTTATTCCTAACAATTAAGAGTTGCTCAAGTACTATATATGTGAAGCTAACATATTAGAGTCCTTATAGGATATTTAATTTTTTTCATCTTTACGAATGGCACCTCTCTAGTTACTAGTTTTACATGAGTTTTGTCGGGGGCTAAACAACCGACACATTAAGCCCCACTAAGCGTAGCGATACAAACCATCATTAGAGTCCACATCCGCCCAACGAGGGTCGGATCTTGTGGGCCGTCCTCTCGACAGCCGTAAAGGGCCCAACGGGGCTACGACGAAGGCCCACGGGGAGAAGCGCACCACGCAGCCCCCCCGAACGTGGGGCACGACCCGGGCGCGCGGCTCGCCCGACCCCTGCGGGACAAGAGGACTCCCGGTCGCGACCGGGAGGCCGCGGCTCGCACGACCCTCCGCGGGGCGCCTTCGGCGTAGAAGCAACCAAGGCTTGCCCCTACGCGTGAACCACGACCCCCGTCGCTGCGCGACCGGTCAAACCACGTCCTCTCTCCGCTGCGTCCCGTGCCGGGCACGCAGTAGGGAGCATCTTGACCGCATTGTGCGTCGGTCTGCGGGCGTGGACGCGAAGTACCCAGCGACACTGTTAGCCGGAGCAGGGCGTGGCCCGGCCTTTGACTGCACTGTTAGCCAAGAGCAGGACATGGCTCGGCGTCTAATCACCCTAATGGTTGACAGTCCGGACAGCCCATCCACCACGACCCACTCCCGTACCGTACGACGTCATTAAGTCCAGGCCAATACAATAAGCGCTCTAATCAACTGTTCAGCCTCTTCGTCCACTGTGAAGGCATGGGCAGACACTCCGGCGACGCGACCACACCGGCGACCGCTTCAGATCGGCACATACGACACGAGGAGGAAGGACGCTCCGACTCCAGGAAGGCAGACGAGCCACTCCACCATTGTCCTTTTTTTTCTTTTTCTGCACGGCACACCCATACTTCCTCCACAAAATATGTAAGGTCGTTCCCTCCCTTCATCTATAAAAGGGAGGGCGAGTCGTTCCACAAAAAAGGCAAGCTTTAGAGCACCGAAACCTCTCACACGCATCACCACACGCCACGATATTGGCACCACGCTCAATCAGAGACTTAGGAGCCCCTCCCTCTCTCGAACCATTTGTAACCCCTACTACGAACCGTCGCTAAGTAACACGATGTAACAGAACTGACCAATTTATAAAAGCATAAATGAAAAATCACTCGCTAAGCAAGTAATCGTCACACTTAAGCCATTATAAACCCGGTAGTCCGGAAATCTCGAAGGATTTCAAACCAAATCATCAACCCAGATCATACAAGTTTAGCGTCACCATTCACACGTTACAACATTTCACAAATAGTTCGACAACATCAGAGTGCGGAAATAAAGTTATTACAAACCAAGTTCTTAAGATCCGAGTAGCGAAAGCAAAGTAGTTTTGAAAGCTCAACCAACTCACGCAATTTCCAAGATTAATACAGTGCTAGTCCAGAGTCTATCTATCAAAAGTAGTTGGGAAGAATATTAAGATTAACCTTGCCCAAGGTCTTCTAGTCCACTGGGAAAAGACAGGTAGCACAAGCAGGTGGAAGGTATGTCCGTCAAGCACAAACAACAAGCGGGAAAAACCCCGAGTACGAGAAGGTACTCGGCTAGACTTACCCGACTGACTCAAAAATAAAAGACTCCAAGGAGTATGACAGACTTTTTCTGGGGATAGCTTGACTCTTTTACAAAAAGCCGGTAATAACATTTAAAGTAGTAGCTCAGCTTAACCATTCCTATTTATGCTAGGTGAGCACCTATACTATGCATCATTATAATATATTAGTCATGATTAAGCAAGCAAGTAGTAACCATAATCATAAACACTAGCTTAACCCATCATCATTAACCATATTTCATAATCATTACTACGATGCTGCAGCTCAAGTCAAGGTGTTCACCGTCCAGAACGATGGCGATTCGAATCGACACTACCGAGCTCGGGGGGGTATTCCTCACACAAACCACACTCACCCGTCGGTGAGCTACGATCACCGTGGCACGTATCCGGGAAAAAACAAGTACGCGGACTCGCATAGAACCACCGTACCCGGGGGACCGCCCGATCGCCTTAGCCAGCCCTGGCTGACCTCGGACTTACTCTTCACGCCCTGTGGTCCCCCATCCATCTCCAATACGGTGCGAACGGATCGAGAACCGGCCTGGATAGTGTTAGGCTTCGGGTCGGAAGTGCTTATCCGGCCCGGCTAAATGTGAGGCATGCGTTCAATATGACTTGGGGTACAACAACGGTGCGGCCCTTAATCGACACAGATGGAATCGCCGTGGTCCAACCACCCCACAAGACTCCGCCCCGGGTCTCGTTTATCACAACCATAACCATCAACCAGATGATATCAATATAAGCCTTCCATCAATCATAAGTAACCACCTATACTCGCGGATGACAGGAAATCACCCGACTTCTACCGTCTAAGCAAGCTAAGCATATTACTCGCCCTAGACTAGCAGGGCATATCAAGGTGGGTAATTCAATGGTAAAGCAAGGATATAATGCATCAACGGTTGCACACAACTCCTATACTTAATGCAATAATCATAAAGCATAATTAGACTGTTAGAAAGCATAGGTAAGTAGATGCTCCGGTGCTTGCCTTGTTCGAAGTCACTAGCGAAGTGGTTCGGGCACTCAGGTAAGTCTTCCTCGTCTCCTCCTGCTGGGACCTCCTGTTGGAACTCCTCCTGAGGGTTCTCCTCGATCTCCGAAAGTTGGGGGTCCTCCTGCGAACCTGTATGATGCGATGTACGTGCATGAGCATGGCGAATGCACAACATATGATGCTCATGTATGAGGATGATTAACATATCATTTGACAGAGTAGGTGCATATCTCCTCTCTACTAACAACTTAACTCATTTACTGAGTATGTGCATACCTCTTCTCTAAACACTTTTAGAAGTGTATAAAGAAGGGAGGTGTGTATAAGCACACACACATACACATACTCACAACACATAAATAAAGAGAAGTAACACTAATCATGGATAAACATCACACTTTAGTTATGGTGCTGCATAACAAGACTAGCAAGCAAAACATAACTAAAAGTGCACAAGAAGTAATTATAGAACCTACTAAAGCAATTAAATCAAAGCCTTATCATTTCATGTGAAACAATAGCCTTGAACTGTGACCTCTGTCTAGACAGTCCAGAAAAATCTACAAAAATTACAGGAGCTACACCATGCTATAACAAGGCCATGATAAAATTTTCATCACATTTCATCAAGCACAACAGCCTACACAAAAAGATAAAGCCACAGGACAGAATTGCACATTTAATAACTTTGTACTGTGAAAAGTGTCAAACAACAGATTTCATATTTTTAACTAGAACTTCTTAGCACAAAAGCAGTCATAAAAAATTACCAAAGCCTAATTCCTCATAATTTATTTATTAAAAAAATCATAGAAGAATCAGCCCGAAATTGAAATTAAATCATATTCCAATATTTTTGTACAGGAACTGCATGATACATATTTTTCCCAAAACTACATCACACAACAAGTTCAACAAAGCAAGAATCATATTTTTCTGAGCAATCTACAATTTATTATGTATTTACTCGGTTTTTCAGTCATTTAAGCAATTAAATAAAACTACACAGTAAAAGTACCACAAAAATTACATCACATATTTTTTACTAGATAGACCTATTCACCAGGAATCCAACAAAATAAGTTTCATCAGATTTGGACTCCATTTGCACCGAGCAATAAATTCAAAATCATTTAAACTAATTTAAAAAACAAATAAAGGAAAAAGGGCGAAAACTCTAAGGTTCATGGGCTCGGTCCAGTGGGCCGTGTGCCACGGCGTCGCGGGCCCCGGGGTCAAACCCGACCCACCGGTCGCCCCCCGAGGCGAGCCGTGGTTGGCCGGCCAGCTCACCGGCGGCGAGGCCAGCGGCGGCCGGGTGGCTCGGCGTGTGACCCTCACGCCGGCGCACCCGTGGGCGGTGTCCGGTTGCTTGTAGCGGCACCGGAAAAAACTCGGCGGCGGCGGCGGCGCTGCAAGCAACCACATATGGCGGCCGGCCCAAGCCACCTCGGCGGCGGCAATGCCATCCGAGGCAGCGCCACGAGCCCTAGGGGCTCGAGGCGAACCTAATCGAGGGTTGGGTGCCCCGATTGGGCGACCGAGCCCCGGCGTGCGACAGCGCGGTGGCGCTAGGCGACCGTACGGCCAGGCGCCAATCGCGCGATTGGCTCGCCGGTCGCCGATTGGCATCCAGCGGCTCGGGTGCACGCCGGGAGAGAGGCTGGGAGGGCTCAGTAGCCGAACGCGAGGCGCAAGAGCTTCCTGTGAGCTCGCCATGGCGCGACGGCGGCGGATGGCGCAATGCGCCTCTACGAGGCAATGCAGCGGCGGTTGGTGGCTCGACGCTGCGGGAGACGGTGGTGGAGGTTGCATGGCGCAGCGACGCCAACGCTGGTGACGGCGGTGGAACGCGCTGCGCGGCGGAGCTTGCCGGCGCGGCGCGCTGCTGCTGCCGCGGTGCGAGAGGGAGAGCGAGCGAGGCAGTGCAGTGAGCGAAGTGGAGCGGGTGTGGTTTCCATTTTCGGGGTGGCCGGCCGGAGCGGCCGGCGTGGGGCCCGCCACCGGGCGCCCGACGGCCACGCCGGCCGAGCGAGCATGGCGCGTGGCGCCGTGCCACGTGGCCGTCGGCCCCATCCGCGGCGGGCGCTGCGCCCCGCGCGATGTGGAACAGCCGTGGCCGAGGGGGTCGGAAGCGGCCGCTTTGGTCGCAAGGCGCGTCTTTTTTTGAATTTAAATTAAAACTGAAACAAAATGCATCTTTTGCCGAATTTAAAAGCAGTTTCAGACTAAGTGCCCAAAATAGAAGTTGTAGAGAAAATCGAGGTGAACAACTTTCATTTAAGGCTCAAGTCCAAATTCCAAATAATTTGAACTACAAATTCATTTTGAATTTTAAGGGTATTAAAAGGGAATTTTTCCATGATTTTCTTTTTGCTCCAAATTGCTCCAAAACTTTTTGCAATAAAATTTGTTAAATCATTTCAAAAGCTGGGCAAGTGGATCTAAACTTGACAAAGTCATTTGCAAGGCAATTACTTAACTAAATTAATCAATCAAGCAAACAAGCATAAATTTAAATTGCAAGCACATGAAATGACAATGCAAAAATTAGGGTTTATGCTTGATGATGCTTATGCCATGATTAATGATGATCAAGTTAATTAATTGTTGGCCTAATGCATGCTAAACACTTGAGGTGTTACACACGACTCCTTCGAATCGGACGTAGGGCCTTTCGCCCGAACCAGTATACCTTCCCGTGTCCTCTTAGCGAACCATCCGGGCATAAACGCGCATCTATAAATTTACTAGTTGGTGCTTTCACGAAACACCGACAAGCTTCTACATTTGCCATCGTAAACACCTCTTCATTTGCCAGTTTTGTATGGGCTCCTACATTTGCCATCGCAAAACAATAAATCTCACTAGCTTTTTTCACTTTTGCCGATGTGGCACACCCAGGTGGGTATGACAAAGATGGCGGTAGCTCTTGGAACCTTGACTTGGCAAGGAACATGACCTATTTAACCCCTGCAGCTTCTCTTCTTCCACTCGGCCGACATGTGGGCCCCACATGTCGGCTTCTCCCTTCCACCTCCAACCATCTCTCTTGCGTGTTCGCATGTGCTCGTCTGGTAGCATGGTGTGTATGATGTTGCGCCACGAGCCGCTGCAAGCAAGCCCCACCATGGGTAAGCTCCATTGCGAGCAAGCTGTGCCACATCATACACACCAACGAGATCTAGGATCAAGGAGGGATGAGCGCCTAGCTCCTTCCGCCACTCTGATGGGTGCGGCCCTGACTCCGACGAGAGCAGCCAACGAAACCACATGAGCTCTTCCTCTTCCCCTGATATGCACTGACTCCAGCGAGAGCAGCCAGCGAAACTGCATGAGCTCTTCCTCTTTCCTGGGACATGCAGTGATGGCTAGGTATGGAAGGATAAGCTAACATATATGGCCCACATATCATCAAGTAGATGAAAAGAAGCTGCAAGGATAAATAGGTCATTTTTTGTGCCAAGTCAAAGGTTCTGAAGGCTGCTGCCACACTGTCACTCATGTGTGCCACATTAGCGAAATTGGTAAAAAAAAATTAGTGCAAATTTACGTTTCCCATGGTATTTGTAGAAGTTTATACAAAACAGGCAAATGGAGAGGTGAAGGATGGCAAAAAAAAAAAGGTTAAACATCGGAAGCTCAAAGTTTGAAGTCTTAAAAAACACAATTATTCTCCTTGCTCGCGAAGCCATGGCGGATGCCCCGGCGAAGCTCTCACCACCACCGGCGTCCGTTGCCGATGGCGATGGCGATCCATCCTCACCTTCCGTAGCCGTCCCTCGTGTGCTCCCCTCCACAATGTTCCAGCACACCCTGCCTCCCCCAGCGGTAGGGCGCGGGGCCCGCGCGGCGGCAGGGCGGCTGCGGCGTTGGGGAGCGGCGGGCGAGGCGGCGGCAGGGCGGCTGCAGCGTCGGGGAGCGGCGGGCGAGGCGGCGGCAGGGCGGCTGCAGCGTCGGGGAGCGGCGGGCGTGGCGGCGGCAGGAGGAATTCCGCTTTGCCGGCTGCGACTTCATACGGTACAGGAGGGAGGAGGATGGACCCGCTCGTCGATTCGGTTCTGATGGTGGGCGAAGACGTAGATGCGGAAGTGGTGTCTGCCGACATTCTGGATCTGGCGATGGCGAATCGGCCTTTGTTCGAGTGGCTGAGCTACTGGCCGGAGGAGGGGTTCCGCAAGGAAGATCACCCCTACTGACGCACGGTGCGTTTCCTCTGCATTACTAGTAGTGTTTGCTAGTAGTTCTAATCCTCAGTAGTACTAGTAGCTATCAGTTTTATCTAATTAGTTCAGTCCAAACCTCCAGGGAGGTGTGTGTGTGTCACTAAATTATTGTCCCGACTAGTAGTGTTTGCCCAGCACTTGCAATTTGACTTGTGTGACGAACGGATCCTAAGTATTGTATGACCATTGTAATGAAATGGGCGGAACTTGAGTTCTAATCTTTGCAATCTTCACATTTATAGAACTGCAGGATGCTAAACTGGCTAAATGAACAGTGCTCCTGTACTACCTTTTGATTGATGTGGTTGAGCTAACCTTAAGAGCTCACTGAATTCATATTTCGATCGACTATTTAACCTTTTAGATGCTAATCCTGTTACTTGGTTTGGTGTGAATGTGTTGTTGACAAATAGATGCTTTCATGCTTCTGGTTAAAACTCATAGTTGTTAACCTTGATTTTGGTTTCCTGTTCTTCCTTGATACTGCAAGTTTTGCTTGCGGGTACTTATATGATTAAATATGCAAGACAACTACAATGGAACATAGAAGTTTGTGAAACCAAATCTGTATATCAAAGCTGTAAAAGGTACTCCCTCCATTCCAAATTATAAGACGTTTTCTGTTAATCTAGAAAACCCAAAACGTCCTATAATTTGGAATGGCGGAGTATAACATTATTTTGAGAACTCTCACAGGCCAAGTGTACTCACATACTCACACCACAATACTTAACTAGATTCTTGTAAGGTGCTTATGCTCCATTTTTTGTATCTGAGGCACCTGTACACAGCCTACCTAATCTTTATTAAATACAAATAATTTACAAGTTCGCTACCATTTAACAAGATTATAGTATACTCTCAAAAGTCTCCAGCATGTAATTGACCACTCAGTTATGACAAACCAGCAGGCAGTAGGGATGTCCGTGCCATCCAAACTCATGTTTGATTGAATTTGCGTTTCTCTGCAATCTATCACTTCATCTGCTGTGTAGATGCCTGAAGAAATCCATCACGGATCTGACTGGCAATATCTGCAACCGCACCAGGACCATGTGGGAGGAAAACTGCAGAAGATTTGGATGCCGCACCAATTTCTTTCATGGTGTCAAAATACTGAGTGAGCAGAACTAAATCCATGACATCCTTAGCTGAAGTCCCAGGCACATTGCCACTAAAGCCAAGTACACTATCTCTTAGCCCATCAACTATGGCTTGTCGCTGCCGTGCAATGCCTAGACCAGAAAGATACTTGGCTTCAGCCTCACCCTCAGCCCTTTTGATCTGAATGATTTTCTCTGCCTCTGCCTTCTCATTTGCCGCAACACGCAGTCTTGCAGCTGAACAAAAGGAAAAATTGGTTAGTGGTAAACATCAAACTGCAGTATATTATTGCGATATCAAAGTGTGATTACTTTATCACTCATTACAAACCACTATGAATATTTTAGATTGATGATCAATTGCTATAATTCCTCAAGTTCTAGCATCTCTTCATGTTGAATTATACTTTGTTTCAAAATATAAAGTGCAGTTTGACTTGGCACAATCTCCAAATTTTCACATTGACCACTGATTTCTCTCAGTATAATGTCTATTGCAACAAAATTATGATCATTTGGATGTACATTCAAATACCAATCCAATGATGCCATTGTTTATCATAGTGTTTAAATATTGTTAGAGGAATAGTTGGTCAAATATGACAAGGTTTGAATATTGGAACGGATGCATGCCTTATAAAAAAAGAAATTGAGAGAATACAACATGTGAATAGAAATTTTCTTGACTAATATGCAAACTGTATATGAGTTCATGCATCATATCCAAAAGCAAGATTCACCAATGTAGATGGACATTTACCAGCATTGATTTCATTCATAGCTCTTTTAACCTTTTCATCTGGTTCGATATCAACAATGAGTGTTTGCACAATCTCATAACCATAAGTAAACATTGCCTTTTCAAGCTCCTCCTCCACAGCCTTTGCTATGTCATTCTTTTGCTCAAAAGCATCATCCAGTTCTAGTTTGGGAACAGTTGCCCTTATCACTGCAAAGAAAAAGAGCATTTAAGATTCAATAGGATATGTCACTTTATTATATTATGAAATGTCTCTGGATATTTAAGTACATATTTTGTGTATGTCCTTATCAAAAACCTCCTCTTTATCACTGTCAACTAATTATTATCTGGACTCCTAGAACCTCCAGAAATGACTACTACTCCCCTGTTCCCTGTTTCAGAACAGCAGCCCAGTTTTAAGGAATCTGGTTCCAAAAACATTGGTGGAATAGAAGACTTTGTTTATTAGAGCTTTTCCATCATACAAATACTTTGAAGCATGTTAAAAGTGTGGTTGAAACAGATCACTTTGTTGTGGACATGGACACAATTTTCAACACATAATTTAGACTAGTACTTTTTTGCTGTGTGTATTTTATAACTCGTAGTAAAAATATACCTTTCTGAAAGTATTTTCAAGAGGAACCTAATACTATCATTTTAATTTCCAAACTCAACACATAATAAAGTTATTTTTAATCAAAGTTACAATAGTTTACTGCATGCATCCCTAAACATATCACTTCTTACAATAGTTTACTGCATGCATCCCTAAACATATCACTTCTTCCTTATCAATGGTCCAATTCCGTTGATTTAGTACTTTATTTGTACCTCCATGCATGGGGCAGTCTGGACAACCATTCAAATTTCGAAATGGTATGAATTTAAAAAGTTGGTTTACCAATTACCATCAAAGACATATGACTGAATTTGAGCTTTTGGGTTGCTCAGCTTATAATATGCATCGCTTGCTTTATCTTCCATCGCCCGGTATTGAATGGATGCAACAACAGTAACAAAAACATTATCCTGCGACAGGATGCATAAATAAATAAATAGTGAATAAGAGTTCAAAAACATTATTAGATAAGCTGAGCAAAAGATCTGAAGATCCTGCCTGCAAACAGGCGGTATTATCTAAACAAATATTTCATCCATTCCAAATTATAAGCCGCTTTGATTTTTCTAAATTCATAGCTTTTGCTATCTTGGCGCACACACACACCTAGATATAGGTTATGAATCTAGAAATACCAAAACATCTTATAATTTGGGATAGAGGAAGGACTACCTACGGGTGAACATGGAAGCTGAATCTTGCATGTGAGAAATCAGAAGTGAGATATCAATACCTTTGTCTTTGTCTCACAACGGACATCAAGCTGCCTAAGCCTCAGCGTGAGCTGACCTTTGACGCGGTTTCCAATGATCCACGGCAGAAAATGGCATCCAGGATCGAGTACATCCTCAAACTTCCCAAATCTCTCTTTGATGCCTACTGTAGACTGGTCCACCTGTACAAAGCATAAGAACTTGCCGATTGCTGCGACTAGTTTCCCCATTCCAATATCTGTCTTGAAGCAGTGAGGATATGAATCAATATCATCAATAGCTTTATTATAGAACTTAATACTGCCAATCACTATTTTTTCAGGTGTTAATTTTGTGTGCACTGTTCAACCAAACTGTGTGTACCACAAGAGTTAAACCTAGGGCTAATGCGTTTAGCGACACGTTTTTCTGAAACGTTGAAATCCGTTGTTGTGTCTACATACTTTCCACCAAAGGAAGAGAATTTTGCAAAGAGCAGGATACCGCTTTATTAAAAAAAACATCAGAATGGTTGAGGGAATTAGAATAACTAACTTACATTACCCTCTCTTTCGGTCTTTGAGCACCAGGCTGCTGAATGAGTTAACTTGTCTAGATGGTTTGAATGGTTGACAAGATATGGAATGATTGAATTCTGGACAATGGGGGCATGGGGGATTTTATACTTGAGTTCTCTGCATTGCAAATGAAGAAATGTTATATTCATGTCAACGTCTGCATTTGCTCTGTCATTCCCTAGGTCAACGTCTGCATTTACTCTGTCATTCCCTCCCAGGTCTGACCAGTTTGTCCACACAAGGAGAAACTTCTTAGTAGATGATACTTTTATTTTGGTTGGACATGTTCAAGAAACTGTCGTCAATACAACGGCAGTACAGTCAGCTTCCTGATCAGATATCCACTTAGTTTTTCTTTACACATAAATTCGTTTCATAAAGATTTTTTTAAGGAATCACAGCACAACATAGCAAACAATGGGATGAATCCGCTGTTGTTTATATACATGTACAAAACAATAGCCAATACGTATTTAAAAAGAACAAGCAAACTTGTTGAACCAACAAATCAACAGACCTAGTCTACAAACCCAAAAAACTTATGTACGACGCCAACCATGCATTAGTGGCGTAATACAACTCCCTGGCTCCTCTTGGAGCCTTTAGGAGTAGCACAGTACACTTGTCTCCCTGCTTCTGCAGCATCCTTGATTCCTTGAAGCTGATTAGCTATGTCCTCTAAGAGTTGCAACTGTAATGACTGCCTCCTTTCATTTGCTGCATGTCTTATCTTGTCCTGTGCACCTTTGATGGCATTCAGACTTTTCCCAAGGACATCATCTGCAGCAGCTCGAGTCTGTAATCTTTCTGCTTGCATTGTTGCCTCTGAGAAGCTTCGGGCAATCAGGCCCTTGACTTCTGTTGAGAAGCGTATATCATCGACCACATGCACATCATAGACATTCGCATCATTCTTGCTTCCTGTCTGTTCATTGACATTCTTGTCTATACCCGGGCACTCGTCTTCCTGAAATGCATGAGCTGTCTGTTCCTTGGTACAAGTAGAATCCATACCTGGTGCAGCATCAACATGGAAATCGCCGCCTTGATACAAATCTCGGCTCCGGGCAGACAGGGGGAGGATTTCCACCGTCTCTGCTCCATCATCCTCATCCTCGTCCTCGCCCTCATCCTCAGAGCTATCTAGCTCCAGCCTCGATTGAGCCGGGGGAGCTTTTGCCGGCGTCTGAACAGCAACACCATCATCGCTTCCCACATTGATTTGAGCTTGACCCGCGGCGAGAGGCGGCACCATTGGTTGCTGCCGCAGTGACGGTGGTGTCTTGAAGCTGAACCCAGAATCATTCCCAAAATGCTGCATCCGATTCACATCGACCGATTTCGACGTGCTGGGCTCTCCCTCGGACATGAGGAAACTATGCGGCGTGACCATCTCCTGCTCGTCATCCTCCTCGTCGTCATCCTCGGCGGCGCCAAGGCCGAGCAGGCGTCGGTAGGCGTCCACCTCCTTGCGCAGCGCGCGCACCTCGCGCTCCCGCACGAGCACGATGTCCCGGAGCTCCTCGACCTCGTCCTCGTAGAAGGCGCAGCGCTCGTCCGCGGTGCGGCGCTGCTGCCGCGCCTCGATCTCGAGCGCCGACTTCTCCTTCTGCAGGCGCAGGATCATGGACATGGCCTCCTCGGCCGCCGACGCCGCGGCGCTGCGCTCTTTCTCGAGCTCCCGCTGCAGCTCGGCGCGCGCCTCCTCGCGGCGGCGGAGATCCGCCTCCTCCTTCCGCGCGTCGGCGGCCTGCTCCTCCCCGTCTTCCTCCTCCTGACGGCGGTCCTCGTCGTCGGTGGGGCCGGAGAAGGGGAAGCGGGCGCGGAGCGCGGCGTGGAGGGATCCGGCGGCGCGGGACGGGTAGCGGGCCAGGAAGGCGAGGAGGCAGGGCAGGTGCGGGCGCGCGCAGGTGCAGGGGAGCGGGAGGCCGAGGAGCGCGAGGAGGCGCGCGGCGGCGGCGGCGAGCGCGGCGAGGCAGAGGCAGGCCCAGGCGAGCGCGAGGTCGAGGAACCCCCCGCCAGGGAGCGCGCCGTCCAGGTGGCGCTTAGGGCCGCGGCGCCCGGGCACGGCGTCGTCATCGCATACTTGCTTGCAATCACGAGCGAGCTGAATCTGCCTGGATTGCTGCTATCCCTATTCCGGTGGCCGGTGGTGGTGCGAGGGGGAGGAGGACAGGGAGACGTGCGGTGAGGGGAATCTCAAGGAAAGCGGTGGGATTGTTTGTTTTCTTCTTCGTTTTCCTTTTTCTCGTAAAAAATTGGGAGCGAGAGGAGGCGGCACGTACTATGCGCTGGTGCGCGGTGCACTGTGGTGCCTCGGTGGCTCGGTGCGTGCTGGTGCGGCAAGGTCGAGAATACAGAATACTACAGCTGTTTTCAGTAGATTTCTCTCTATATATATTATCCTACGTACTGCCTTATTATAATACAAAAAGCAATTTAAAAACTTAATATAATGTAACGAAATACTAAATGACCAATGTGCCTATAGATTAAACTAATTAAGAAGTGTCTCCTAGGTTCGGTTGATTAGCAATTCAGTTACATGATTGAGCTACGAATAATTCCAGTTTATCAAAATCTATACAAATCAGTGAATCATTTCAACCTGAAATTATTCCAGGTAACAATGGAACTGTTCCTGACGTAGAACAAAATCGAACAAGTCAGTTGTATTTTGTATAACAATGGAACTGTTCCTGACGTAGAACGACCATGAACAGGCTAACTGTATGGGGCTTAAATCATATCACCGTCTGTCCGTCTAGAATACCTCATGGGCCTGTTTGAGAGTGTTTCGGCTCCAAACAATTAGATTTAGAGTACTTGCTCTATTCAAATTCACCATGGAGTTGGACTCTCATTAATTTTATTTGAGTGGCCTAACAGCCAACAGCCAACTTCCCTTGCTCACCTGCGTTCACGCGAGGACGGCAACAGAAAATTATATGTGACATCTAATTAATAAGGTTGTGTTTGGTTTAACTTTTGGAAATTGCTTTTGTTGCCAAAAAGCAAAATGTCAATCAAATAGGCAGAATCAGAAGTAGTTTTTCTAAAAATGGCTGCTTTCGTTTAGTATAATTTTCGAGGCACCTTTAACTCCGGTTTTGACTTCTAGCTTTCTGCCTTTTCAAATAGATAGAAATAGAGATACATTTTACAGGTAATTTAATGGTAGGTTTTATAATTGTTTTCATCAAATAGTTTATAACCTTTTCACATCACATAGCACACAATAACTTTTTCATATCACATAGCAGCCTTTTCACATCTGATAACTGAACAAGTATGTTAATAGATAAGCATAAGGGCCCATTTGGTAGAGCTTCAGTTTTAGAGAAAATAGCTCCGGGTTTATAGCTTCATTTGACTTAGCTTCACCTTGTTTTAGAATCGTTTGGCAAAATAGCTTCTCATTAGACCCACTTGACAATGGGCTCATTCTTCTCTCTCACCTCCTCCCAATCTCTCAGCTCGGGCATCTCACCCCTTTGCACCGGGCCTGTGCTTCCTCACTACCCAATCCCCCATGGGCGCAACAGTCACCAACCCTCCACCGTGTCAAATTCCTGCAGCTTAGGAATTACGCGGGCCTCTTCCACACTAGCATCGTTGGCCTATGCCCCTCCCTACGTCGGTAGTTGCGGCCTAACCCCACCACTGCCCTAATATTCACGCTCTTATCGACACTGGTAGAATGTGCCTCCTCCCCATCATTGGCCTGAACTGGCCACACCACTCCTCCGTCGTGATTGCTGTCTCCTCAGGGTGTGTGTGGGGTTGGAGCAAAGGGAGCGGGGAGAAGCTAGTATTTTCAGCTCTCCCTCTCGTATTCTGCTCTAGAGAGCGGAAAATCGAGGCTGTTTACAATGCGATTTCTTTCGGCCCTACTTGGTTCGTCTTATGGAGAAGGGCTCCGGAAGCACCTCCTGGAGCGGTACCAAATGGTGCCCAAGCAGCGCGTTCTAGCATTGCTCAGGTTGCAGCAGCATCCCTTACTAAGATTATTGCACCAAAAAGAGGCCCAATTAGCGTGCCCACATCATCGGCTTTTCCCGACCATCGGATCGAGCATGCGAGCGGCCGGATCAAGCGAACATTGATGTTTTTGTAAAAACATCCTTAAAAGCTTTGCCAAAATTAACACGCACTCCAAGCCCTTCTCTTAGACTTTTTTTTTCAAAGAAGTCCTTGAACTTTACTGAATATCAACTCGCAGACCTAGGTCTATTTGATGGGTCGGCCTACCTCCCAATTAGGACTTCTTTTAAGCCTGAGCTGGACCTCGGTGGGCCGAATTCAACCCAACACCGTATTTCTAATTTTGTCCAAATTTATTATTAATTTAAATCCTTTAAAACATATAAATCAAATAAAAATAAAAAAAAATGCAAGACCAAGTTTGTTGAAGTCTACACAACTACCTCTATACTGTAAACACATAACATCACATGTTTTAGTCATTGCTATAAATGAAGATCTAGATTCCTCTATATTTTTTAACTAATTAATAGATTAGTTTCTTTATTTAAATTGCTATGAAATTTTGGTAGCTTATCAATACCACACATAAAATAAAAACAATAGAATAATTTAACCACCTTTATGATCTAAAAAAATAAAACAATAAATAAAAATAGTAATATTACGAACCCTTGTGCAACAAATTCACCAAACCTAACCAAGTATGCGTAAACTTCCTCTAACATTGACCTTCTCTGAAAATACGGCAACTAAACCAATACTTCTATATTTATACCTATTAATAAAAGAGGCAAGACTTTCTCTCCATCCATTTTTTTTTGGTCCGCCCTCCCCTAACTAACTCTTCTTTCAAGATGAATGAAATGAAATCACCATTTATCTCTTAATTAGTTTGGAATTGCAAAATCTTATTGGTAACTAGCGTTCTATTTTTTTTAAGCTTCCTTTCATAATACATAGACAATAGCCACCTAATAAATCGAGGCGTTCTCTCCTTAATTTTTCATATGGTACAAATCCTATACTGCAGATAGTATTTTCTATGGGTCTTAGTATTTAATTGAAAGGTATTATGGCCCTGACGGACCAAAATCCAATCTATACCTATTAATAAAGAGGCACGACTTTCTCTCCACCTATTTTTTGGTCTAGTCCTCCCCTAACTAACTCTTCTTTCAAGATGAATGAAATGAAATCACTAATTTAAATTTAATCTATTACCTCTACCTAATATTTAAAAGGCAAAATTTATGTCATTTATTTTCGCGCAGTGGACTCATCTATTTGGTTTCGGTAATCGGCGTAATCCTGCTTTTGTCGGTATTTGATTTACAAACGAGGCCGCCGTTTACCCGGACACGGCTCTCAGCTCGCCTGCTTTTCCGTTTAGGAGTCTACAACTGACAAATCCGACAAAGGTTCTGCCCGAGCGGCCACAATCACAGCAGGAAAAAATTAGAAGAATAATAACAATACAGAGTTCAAATCCAGAACGTAAACAGCATGATGATTATGCACCGGCACCACCACAAAGTTATACGTATGCATAGAGAGAGTAATTTTTAAATATATCTATATACATTTTATACCTATAATATTTTTCTATTTTTTAAGAAAATACATTCTCTCCAACAATATTGAAATATGGAGCTTTTTCATGTTATAGCAACTCACATATATGCACAAGTGGACCGCAAAAAATTGACCATGCAAGTTAGACCAGTGTGCATGGACACATGCTATTGGGTCCGATTCCAAAATGAATAGAAACGAATAGTGAGGTCATAGAACAAAACTCTATATCACAAATTCTTCAGGTACATATATGTTTTTTTGCTATAATATTTAAAAAAGCAATACATATTCTTTACTCCCCA
>JADLZL010006054.1:0-118520 GCA_015844335.1 Chrysopogon serrulatus | reverse complement strand
AGTGTGTTGTCCCTCGGCACAAGCTTGTGGTGGCGGACTTTTCGCTTTCGGGTATGTGTCCACCGGGACAAACGGGCCAAGATTGCGAGAACGAAGTGGTGGAAGCTTAGAGGGGAAGCAGGCGCAAAACGTTTAAGGCGAGGATGATAAGCGAGGGGCCTTGGGAAGAAGGAGAAGATGCAGATGACATGTGGCTAAGGATGGCAACATGTGTTCGGAAGGTGGCTTCGGAAGTGTTTGGCATGAGTAGGGGAGGCAAACGGGAAGCGAAAAACACTTGGTGGTGGAATGACGAGGTGCAAAAGGCTATTAAGGAGAAGAAGGAGTGTTTTAAGCGCCTCCACCATGACAAGAGTGCAGCCAACATCGAGAGCTATAAAATAGCGAAGAGGGTTGCAAAGCGAGCGGTGAGTGTAGCAAAAGGTCGGGCGTATGATGACCTTTATCGGCGGCTAGGCACGAAGGAAGGGGAGAAGGACATTTATAGGATGGCTCGGATCCGCGAGGAAGACAAGGGACATCAACCAAATCAAATGCATCAAGGATGGGACGGATCGACTTACGGTGAAGGATGAGGAGATCAAGGATAGATGGAGAGAGTACTTCGACAAGTTGTTTAATGGGGAGAATGAGGGTCCTACCTTTGAGTTGGACGACTCATTTGACGATACCAACAGACGCTTTGTGAGGAGAATCCAGGAGGCAGAGATCGGGGAGGCTTTGAAGAGGATGAAGGGAGGTAAAGCAATGGGCCCTGATGGTATCCCCATTGAGGTGTGGAGATGCTTAGGCACTAGAGCGATAGTGTGGTTAACTAAGCTTTTAACCTCATTTTTCGATCTAACAAGATGCCCGAAGAATGGAGGAGAAGTATATTAGTACCTATCTTCAAGAACAAGGGTGATGTTCAAAGTTGTACGAACTACCGCGGGATTAAGTTGATGAGTCATACAATGAAGCTCGGGAGAGGGTCATCGAGCATCGCCGAGAAGAGTGACAAGTGTGACCCAAAATCAGTTTGGGTTCATGCCCGGTAGGTCGACCATGGAGGCGATTTTCCTTTTACGACGGTTGATGGAGAGATATAGGGAACAGAAGAAGGACTTGCACATGGTCTTCATTGACCTCGAGAAGGCATATGACAAAGTACCGAGGAATGTCATGTGGTGGGCTTTGGAAAAGCACAAAGTACCAACTAAGTACATTTCCCTCATTAGGGATATGTACAGGGGATGCGGTGACGTTTGT
Organism: Chrysopogon serrulatus; assembly: GCA_015844335.1. Lineage (NCBI taxonomy): Eukaryota > Viridiplantae > Streptophyta > Magnoliopsida > Poales > Poaceae > Chrysopogon > Chrysopogon serrulatus. The sequence continues at coordinate 117,272 of JADLZL010006054.1, read as the reverse complement.
CCCGAACTTGCGATGGCGACACCCGGTGACTTTCCAATTAAAATAGGACTACATCGGGGGTCAGCATTGAGCCCTTATTTATTTGCCTTGGTGTTAGATGAGGTCACAAGGGACATACAAGGTGATATCCCTTGGTGTATGCTCTTTGCTGACGATGTGGTGCTAGTGGATGACAGTAGGGCAGGGGTTAATAGGAAGTTAGAACTATGGAGATACACATTAGAGTCGAAGGGGTTCAGACTTAGTAGGACCAAGACCGAGTATATGAGGTGCGATTTCAGTGCGACTAGGCACGAGGAGGGAGACGTTAGCCTAGATGGGCAAGTGGTGGCCAAGAAGGATACTTTTCGGTATTTAGAATCGATGCTACAAAAGGATGGCGACATAGATGAAGACGTCAGGCACAGAATTGCAGCGGGTTGGTTGAAATGGCGCCAAGCTTACGGTGTCCTTTGTGATAAAAGGGTGCCTCGGAAGCTGAAGGGTAAATTCTATAGGGACGGCGATTCGCCGGCGATGTTATACGGTCGAAAGTGTTGGCCCACAAAAAAGGCGACATGTCCAAAGAATTGAGTGTGGCGTAGATGCGTATGTTGCGTTGGTTTTGCGGGCACACCGGGAGGGATAGAATTCGGAACGACGATATTCGGGATAGGATTGGGGTGGCACCAATGGAGGAGAAATTGATTCAACACCGATTGAGGTGGTTTGGACATGTCCAAATGAGGCCTCCCGAGGCGCCCGGTGCGTAGTGGGGTTCTCAAGCGGGCCGATAACATAAAGAGCGGTAGAGGTTTACCTAAACCGACTTGGGACGAGTCGGTTAAGAGAGACCTTAAGGAGTGGAATATCTCCAAGGATTTAGTTTTGGGACAGAGCGCTTGGAGACGGCAATCAACGTGCCTGAACCGTGACCTCTTTTAAATCGTGTGCCCTTTTGTGTCTTCCAGTTTCCCGTCTCTCTTGGGTTTGGGATAAAAGGCTTTGTTGTTGTTGTTGTTGTTGTCGTTGTTGTCCGTGTAGATGACAGCCTTCGCAGTACTCAGGAATGGTCGGCCAAGAATGATAGGACTCTTGGGATCTCTGCTGGTATCCAAGACTACAAAGTCTACAGGGGACATATGATCTCCCGATTCGTATGCACACGCCATCTAAGATTCCCTTGGGGTACTTGATCGTCCAGTCGCAAGCTGCAAACACATATCTGTGTACAACAAAGATGCCCATGGAAAGACTTGGTCGATGTTGACACAGGCACCTAGATCGCAGACAACTTCAGGGAAGTCATGCTGCCCAATAGAGATGGGAATCACAGGTCTCCCTGGATCTCCTCTCTTAGGTGGCATGGACTCTGTCGATACGGGACATAGACGGCTACTCACCAGCACGGCTCCCGTCAGGACAAGAGCAAGAAGGACGGATCCGAATAGAACATGGATCATCCTAGTTAGACAAATAGAAAGTAACTTCTATAATCAGAACAGAACGCTTCCTATGAATCCGACTAGGATTAGAAACCATAGCTCTGGCTCTTTTCCTCTTATAAAAAGGAGCCAGAGCACCCTCTTTTGTAACAGACGAACAACACACAATCATACACCAATCCAACGCAAAAGGCCAAGGCCGACTGGAGTAGAGCTTTTACTCGACGATGAGGGCTCGAACCAGGATAAACCGTGTGTCGCTTGCGTGAAACCGCCGAGTTCTAGTCGTTCGCCGAGGTCCGAATCAACTGCTACGGGAACCCCATGGCAGGCTATTGTTGATGGTCCTTAATGCCTATTTTATACCATCAATTATTGCATGAATTAAAATGAAAAGAATCATAAAGCATAGTTGTAGGGTTTGATTCCAACGAGTTCCACAAGTTGTGTTGTTCTCGATCGTTTTGCAGGTATATCCAATTTTGCACAGAATAGAAGTATCTCAAATGATGAATTGGACTACACCACTGCAACGGGCTCATCGAGATGATCGAAACGGACATATCATTTGCTATATTCGGAGTCCGGAGTCAAAAGATATCAATTCTACACCGAAACCAACACTAGAAGGCTCTAGAAGGCACCGAGGCGGCGACGTACATCGAAGCTAGGGCCCACTGCTGGGATGGGGCCGGCCGGCCCCCCCCCGGCCGTCCGGCCGCCTCCCGAGCCCAATCGGGGCCCGCTTCGACGGACGGCCTCCTACCGCCTTAGGGTTTGCATTCCCACCGTTGCGAAGTCGGTTTGGCCCAACAAGCAAACGATAGAAGAATAGTCCCACATCGCCTTCTCGGAAGAGGTGGGAGGCTTTTTCTAGGATATAAATAAAGAGGTAGACCCTCCTAGTTTAGTGCACCATATTATGGAGATGTAGAGGCGTCCCTCGAAAGGATAGACTCTCATCTCTAAAGCTCTTGTAAAGTAGAAAATAGGGAGAGAGGAGAGGATGCAGTAGAAGAGGAGCCGGCTTGACGGATCTTCCTCAACTTTGTACCTCTACAGAGATGAATCTTCTTCAAGTTCTTCAGTTGGTAACTCTAAGTTTTCTATTTATTTAAGTTTTGTTCTTACTTTACTTTATTTACGGGATCTTAGCTCGTATTGAGTGCTCTAGTTATTGCGCGTAGTTAGAGTAGTAATCGATAGCGTAGACGTGGTGTCTAGGCTAGAGTTTACCTGAGTTTGCGCCCAATTCTTACGGTTAGTTGTGGTAGCCTTCAAAGGTGACAGCTTTGTTGGTCTTCGTATTCCACCACATCGGAGTTGGTGTTTCGTAGAGCTTTTGGCAGCCTTCCCCAGCTACCTTCTTCCCAGTCTTCTTCGAGAGTTAGAAAGGTACTGTTGCTCCAAAGTAGGCAAGTATCGTGAGTTTAATTCTTAGTTATCTAGATCACCGTAGATAGCCACTCTCTACCCACCAAAAATATTTATCTTTTCTATCCTTGGACGTTCTTGATTCGTTACTAGATCACTTCGCGTTCCTCGTGGAAATTCGATACCTTGGAATACTCTTAGGTGAAAGCTACACGTATCCGTGGCGCTTTTCGATTTATCTCTTGATTATTCTGTGTGCGTTAAATATACCAACAAGCTTTCTAGCGCCGTTGCCGGGGACGGTAGCTATTCTGGGATCGAGCCAAGTTCGTCCGTGTATCTTTTATTTTCTCTTTTATCACCACCTTTACCCTTACCATATGGATTCCACGCCAATCTTTCAATTTTCGGCTCCAAAGGGAGAGTTGTTGGAGCCTCCACCATCATCACATCCTATACTCACTGATGGCTATGAGCTTCGCCCTGCTTTCATAGCCATGGTCCGGGAGCAATCCTTCTCTGGATTAGAAGACGAAAATCCATATACCCATCTTAGAGAATTTGAGCAATTGTGTTCTTGCTTGAATATTGCTGGCATGACACAAGAGACCATTAAATGGAAATTGTTTCCGTTCTCCCTTTTAGGAAGAGCGAAAAACAAAGGTATGCTCATACTTGTAGGAGGAGTAAAAGGAAATTGGGAGGAACTTCGAGACAAATTCTATCTTGCTTTCTTCCCTCTTCCTCGGATCGCCGCTCTTCGAGTAGAAGTTCTTACCTTTAAACAAAAGGAGAAGGAGACATTAGGAGCAGCTTGGGCTAGGTTCTTAAATCTTATCAATACCGGTCCAACCCTTCACTTGCCTGACCATGTGCTTCTTTACCACTTCCATCTTGGTCTTAACAAGGAAGCTGCTCTACATCTTGACTTATCTTCTGGAGGTTCATTCTCCCACAACACCATGAGTGAGGGGAAAGCCATACTAGAGAAAATCCTTGAAAACACCCCTTACACTGGCATCTTTGATGAATTTCGTGAAGAAGAAGTCAAGCCAAGCCCCGACCAACAAGAGGAGACAGATACAACCGAATCTAAAATTCCTTTAAATCCTATAGATGATTTGGTTGTTAAAGAATCTCTAATAGAGGAAACGCAACACATTTTAGAAGATGATGAACCTCATCCTTCCATGTTCCCTTTTGAAATCGAGGATGATCTTTTTGAAGATTTTGGCAATGCCTCGAATTTACTAGTTCAAGTGAAGCCTCTGACACACTCTGTGTCATATGAGGACGATGATGGCCCAAATAATGATTCTCTCCTTATGGAACATATTAAAGGACTATCGGCCATCATGAGTCATGAGTGTTTGGCAGAAACGGAGTTATCCACTGAGGTAGCCCGAATCAATGCTCCCTTGGACATCATCACTTGCATTATTAAGGGAACCACTATAGAGGCTTACTATAGTCCAACCGTTGGGATGAATATCATTTCAAAGGCTTTAGCCGAACAACTTTTCCCTAACGAGTTCTTGACCCCATCTCATAAGCTTTTACGAATTCCTCCTAGAGTTACTCTTGAAAGTTATGGGGTCATAAGGTCTATTCCATTACGAACACAATGTTCTGAGTATCGGTTAGATTTTTATATCTTTGACATCTCAGACACATCCATCTTGATTGGTGTACTTTTTAGGACACTCTTTCAAGAAAGACCAAAACAGGGTCTCTTAGATATAAAACTAGGAAGTTCTCCTATCACCATCTCGCTTGCACGCTCAAGTAATGCAATAGTAGAACCCAAGCCTGAACCAGACCCTGTTGAGGAAGTCTTAATGGCATCTTTAGAAGACATGGCCCAACCAGCTCTTGATGATGAACACTTTATTCAAGAAGAGGAAGAGTTGGCAGAGCCTATAAAGATAGAGGAAATAGAGGAGCCATTGCAACCCTCTATTGAGCTAAAACCCCTTCCTTCTGGCTTAAAATATGTCTTTCTCAATAATAACCGAGAAACACCTATCATCATAAGTGACAAACTTTCCCAAAATGAAACTTATCAACTTGTCACTGTCCTAGAAAGACATAAATCAGCTATAGGCTACTCACTCCAAGACCTCAAGGGAATTAGCCCCATTCTCTGCACTCATCGTATTCCCACTGATCCTGATTCTTTACCATCAAGAGAACCCCAAAGGAGACTTAACAATGCGATGCGAGAAGTTGTTAAGAAAGAGGTCCTTAAGCTCTTACACGCTGGGATTATTTATCCCGTACCTCATAGCGAGTGGGTTAGCCCTGTCCAAGTTGTGCCAAAGAAAGGAGGAATGACGGTCGTTAGGAATGAGAAAAATGAGCTCATCCCTCAACGTACTGTCACTGGGTGGCGTATGTGCATTGACTACAGGAAACTTAATAAGACTACAAAGAAAGATCACTTCCCGTTACCCTTCATTGATGAAATGTTGGAACGGCTTGCAAATCACTCTTTCTTTTGTTTTCTTGATGGGTATTCCGGATATCACCAAATCCCAATCCACCCAGATGACCAAAGTAAGACTACTTTCACATGCCCATATGGAACTTATGCATATAGACGAATGTCGCTTCGGGCCGCGGTAATGCTCCGCTTCTTTTCAACGGTGCATGATGTCTATTTTCTCCGATATGATCGAGAAAATCATGGAGGTATTCATGGATGACTTTTCTTGTCTATGGTAAAACCTTCGATGAATGTTTAGAGAATTTAGACATAGTCTTACAACGGTGTGAAGAAAAGCACTTAGTCCTAAATTGGGAAAAATGCCATTTTATGGTTCGGGAAGGAATAGTGCTAGGACACAAGGTGTCCGAACGTGGGATAGAAGTGGATAGAGCAAAGATTGAAGTTATTGAACAACTTCCACATCCCACAAATGTAAAAGGCATTCGTACCTTTCTAGGCCACGCAGGGTTCTATAGGCGTTTTATCAAAAACTTTTCTCAGATCGCTAGACCCCTGACTAGCCTCCTAGCCAAAGATGTACCTTTCATTTTTAACACTGAGTGCCTTGAAGCTTTTAAAATTCTCAAGAGAGCACTCATCTCAGCTCCAATTATTCAACCACCTGACTGGAGTCTACCCTTTGAAATCATGTGTGATGCTAGCGACTTTGCAGTTGGTGCTGTTTTAGGACAAACCAAAGACAAGAAACATTACGCTATATCCTATGCTAGCAAAACTTTATCTGGGCCACAGCTTAATTATGCTACCACTGAAAAAGAGATGTTAGCAGTGGTCTTTGCAATAGACAAGTTTAGATCTTACTTAGTGGGAGCAAAAGTAATAATATACACGCACCGTGCTTTTCTTTAAAATACCTCCTCACTAAGAAAGATGCTAAGCCTCGATTAATTCGATGGATTCTTCTGCTCCAAGAATTTGACATAGAAATAAGGGATAAGAAAGGAGTAGAAAATTTAGTAGCTGACCACTTATCTAGACTCCAATATAAAGACACATATGAGCTACCTATTAATGACTATCTAAGGGATGACACGCTCCTCGCGTAACGGACTCCGATCCTTGGTACGCAAATATTGTCAACTATATGGTTGCAGGTTATATTCCACCGGGAGGAGACAAGAGGAAGCTCCAAAGATGAGAGTCGTACCCATTTATGGGACGATCCATATCTTTACGAGGATCTGTGCCGGTGGATTGCTACGGAGGTGTGTCCCGACAATTGAAGGCATGAAGATCATTGAGAGATGTCATTCATCACCCTATGGAGGACATTATGGAGCATTCCATACACATGCTAAGATTTGGCAAAGCGGATTCTTCTGGCCAACGATGTATCAAGATACAAAAGAGTTTGTCAGAAGATGTCTCAGATGCCAGAAACATGGAAATATTAATACTCGGGATGCTATGCCACTCACGAACAACCTCCAAGTGGAATTATTTGATGTCTGGGGAATTGACTTCATGGGACCATTCCTAAAGTCAGAAGATGTAGAATATATCTTGGTAGCAGTTGACTACGTGTCCAAATGGGTAGAAGCATTACCATGTCGAGCTGCCGACTCCATGCATTCCAAGAAGATGTTCAATGAAGTAATATTTCCACGTTTTGGAATGCCTAGATTGGTCATAAGTGATGGAGGACCCCATTTCATTGATAAAAAATTCCGACAGTTCTTAGCAGAAAATGGAGTCAAACGCAACATTTCAACTCCATACCACCCTCAGACAAGCGGTCAAGCTGAAACATCAAATAAGCAAATCAAAAATATTCTGCAAAAGACTGTAGATGAAATGGGCAAGAAATGGAAGTACAAGCTTTCTGATGCACTGTGGACTTATCGAACTGCATACAAGACACCCATAGGCATGACACCTTATCAGCTGGTATATGGTAAAACATGTCACTTGCCTGTTGAATTAGAATTCAAAGCTTACTGGGCAATGAAGAAATGGAATATGGTATCCATCTTGCTGGCAAGAATCGTCAAATGCAAATATCTAAGCTTGAAGAATGGAGAGAGAAGGCATATCATAATTCTAAGATTTACAAAGAAAGAACAAAAAGATGGCATGATAAGAGAATCAAGCACAAGGAGTTCAAGCCTGGTGATAAGGTCCTGCTATTTAATTCAAGAGTAAAGCTCTTTGGTCATGGAAAACTTCGAAGCAAATGGGAAGGACCATTCAAGGTAGTTGAAACCTCATCACATGGAGCCATTACAATTCAAGATGACTCAGGTAACATCTTCAAGGTAAATGGCCAACGTTTAAAAATATTTCTTGAAACTAAAAATTTAGAAGAAATAGACCTGATTGAATTTCTGTAATTTAATGATCCTATCTAAAAAGGAATTCAATCACCAAGACTCTGGACAACTAAAACTTATATGCCTAACACTTAATCTGTTCCATGAGTTTTGTGTCTATTTAAGTTGTGCAGGATTTAGAAGTTTAAGAAGAGGTCATAAGAGGGAACAAGGACTAAGCAAACATCTAGCTTGGGGAGGGCATCCTCTAGTTATCGGTAAGTATACCTACGTGATTATCGAAGTCTATCTTATAGTCATAAAATACCAAAAATATGTGGGCACATGAAGGTCCACGTCTATCAAGTCTTTTGTGAGTCATTAATTAAAAATAAATAAAAAGATGAATGATCATTAAAATCAAATAAAGATACTTTAGTTATGTATTAAGGTGTGATCATAGAGTGTTTATAATTCGGTCTAGTTTGTTAAGAGTCTAATAAAAAACTGAAGAACAATAAAATTTTATCTTGGAAATGATGAATAGTTACTCTATTGTAATTTCTTTCCAAATCTACTTTCAAGCACGAGTTCTCTTAATTAATAATAATGTCTTATAATGCAATTAAATGCATGGGTAGCAAATGCTTGATCTAAGGTCTAAGTAATTGGTGGGTATGACGTGATGATCTGAACTCTTTTGTTATCTTGTTCTAAAAAACGACACTAAAGATCCGGAGATTTACCAATATTAATATGACTAATAATTGCATTGAGTTAAATTAAACTTTGTTGACCCTATGCAAAGTTAACATGCTATTGAATTGAGATCACTTACACATTCCATTCATTTTCCGCATTAATGCTCATAATTATCCATTTGCTATCCTCTCAAAAGTTTGTTGGAAGACATGTGGCTATGCAAAAGTATCCGAGGAAATAAAAAGGGACAAGTGTCCAAAACCTCAAAAAAGATAGATCCCGAGAAAATAAAAAGGGACAAGTGTCCGGAACCTCGAAAAATGAATATCGAAAAAAATGGGCACGTGCCCGATAGTAGAATTAGCCTCATAGACATGTGTCTCTAATAAAACGTAAGAGAGTGATAAATTAAAAAAAAAGAACTCTATTTTCCATACACATGCACTTCTCGATTCAATGGTATGATTGACTTTCTCTATGGATCCTTTGTTTAATTTGACAATAATATGTTTCTAAGCTTTAAAAAATAATAATAAAAAAATTATTATTATGAAAATTCCAGATTAAAAGGTGAAGTGAAAGAACGAGAGACATAGTACTTGATTTGATCGTTCTATCTTTTAGTTACTCAAGATCCAAGATAAGAGCAATAAGCCCCATGATGAATAATATGATATATTTGTTCTAAATTTAAAGGAGAATTTTTGTTTGAAGGTATGTGTACTTGTTGGAAGTAAAAATTTAGCGAAGAACTCCCCGATCCATTGTTGAGTTTGGCTTTGCTAAGGGACTAGCAAAGGTTAAGCTTGGGGAACTTGTTGATGGTCCTTAATGCCTATTTTATACCATCAATTATTGCATGAATTAAAATGAAAAGAATCATAAAGCATAGTTGTAGGGTTTGATTCCAACGAGTTCCACGAGTTGTGTTGTTCTCGATCGTTTTGCAGGTATATCCAATTTTGCACAGAATAGAAGTATCTCAAATGATGAATTGGACTACACCACTATGACGGGCTCGTCGAGACGATCGAAACGGACATATCATTTGCTATATTTGGAGTCCGAGTCAAAAGATATCAATTCTACACCAAACCAACACTAGAAGACTCTAGAAGGCACCGGAAGGCGACGTCATCAAAGCAGGGGCCCACTGCTGGGGGCCGGCCCCACCCCCGGGCCGTCCGGCGCCCTCCAGAGCCCAATCGGGGCCCGCTTGACGGACGGCCTCCTACCGCCTTAGGGTTTGCATTCCCACCGTTTTCGAAGTCGGTTTGGCCCAACAAGCAAACGATAGAAGAATAGTCCCACATCGCTTTGTTCGTAAGAGGTGGGAGGCTTTTCTAGGATATAAATAAAGAGGTAGACCCTCCTAGTTTAGTGCACCATATTATGGAGATGTAGAGGCGTCCCTCGAAAGGATAGACTCTCATCTCTAAAGCTCTTGTAAAGTAGAAAATAGGGAGAGAGGAGAGGATGCAGTAGAAGAGGAGCCGGCTTGACGGATCTTCCTCAACTTTGTACCTCTACAGGAGATGAATCTTCTTCAAGTTCTTCGATTGGTAACTCTAAGTTTTCTATTTATTTAAGTTTTGTTCTTACTTTACTTTGTTTACGGGATCTTAGCTCGTATTGAGTGCTCTAGTTATTGCGGCGTAGTTAGAGTAGTAATCAATAAGCGTGAGACGTGGTGTCTAGGCTAGAGTTTACCCGAGTTTGCGCCCAATTCTTACGGTTAGTTGTGGTAGCCTTCAAAGGTGACAGCTTTGTTGGTCTTCGTATTCCACCACGTCGGAGTTGGTGTTTCGTAGAGCTTTTGGCGGCCTTCCCCACTACCTTCTTCCCAGTCTTCTTCGAGAGTTGGAAAGGTACTTGTTGCTCCAAAGTAGGCAAGTATCGTGAGTTTAATTCTTAGTTATCTAGATCACCTTAGATAGCCCTCTCTACCCACCAAAAAAACATTTATCTTTTCTATCCTTGGACGTTCTTGATTCGTTACTAGATCACTTAGCGTTCCTCGTGGAAATTGATACCTTGGAATACTCTTAGGTGAAAGCTACAGCGGTATCCGTGCGCTTGCGGATTTATCTCTTGATTATTCTGTGTGCGTTAAATATACCAACACTAGCATGTATAGGTTCTGGCTAGAAGTAGCATTTTTCTTGGTGCTTTCCAAGTGGTATCTAGAAACCGTGCTTCTAATGTTGATCTCATGGGGTTTCTAGCTATTTGATGTTTCTAACTAGAGTTGGTGCTAAGGATGGTTCATGATGTGCACTCCGATGGTATCACGCTTCAAAGGTCCATTCTATACACCTTAGCATCAATTTGGTAGAAATGACTCTCCCAAAACCGACTTATCCATCATGTGTGCAAAGCTTCTAATCCAAACTCTTAGCACACATGTAGGGGGAGCCATATCTACCAAATAGATTTTACATGACTTGTCCAATTCTTTTCAAAGCTCAAATTACTTGGACAAGTGGTGTAAAGTCAAAATTGAATTTAACTCTTATCTTTGTGGAGGTTGTCATCAATTACCAAAAAGGGGGAGATTAAAAGCCCTAGTTTGGTTTTGGCTAATTGATGAAACCTAGGACTAACCCTATTGCTAAGTGTGTAGCATTAGAGAAAAGGGAGGTCCAAGCCAAGTGGTGGAATGGCGATCAAGGTGATGGTGGAGACCAAAGATGATCAAGTGCCACCCTTGGAGATGAAGGGAGATGAGGAGTAAGATGGAATGCTAAAGGCAAAGGTATATGCTAGGGCATTTCCATTTTGCCGGCCATAGGTGAGTAGAGAAGTTGATGGTTGGATTTAGGATTATAACCGTACTATTAAGAGGGGCAATGTTGCGCAATATCGGTTATCTAAGTGCCACTAGGTGAGCAATGACTTTGCATATGCATTAGGGACCTAGTGTGCTAACAATCTCTTGCAAAATTCATTTAAAAATGCTAACATAGTGCACAAGTGGAGAGACACTTTTGTGTTGGCACATGGGAGCAAAAGGGGTGATAGTGTTTGGGTATAAAAACCCTCCCGCCGAGCGAGGCGGGACTTAGAGGTTTTTGACGATGAGTAGTCACTGAGGTGACCGGACGCCCCTGGAGGGGACCGGACGCGTCCGGCCAAGCTGGCGTATGCCCGGGCGTGTTTTCCTGTGGTGACCGGACGCCGGTGACCGACCGCCCGTGCCAAGTCCTCGTTGCGGCCGAGCCGAAGCCGAGTGTGGGACCGGACGTAGGGCGCATCCGCTGGGCGGCAAGCTGACGCTGCCCGGCCAAGAAATGACCTTCTGCAGTTTCTGCTTAATCGACCGCACTATGCGAAAGGCCCGTGTAGCAGCCGATGCGCCCGTCCGATGTCCGACAGCGCTGGTGGGTTCGTGACGCTGGGCGAACGGGTAAAATTAAACGCTAGTACACGCATGCTTATGTGCGATCGACGCTGACCGGACGCATCCGGTCGGGTTCGTTTTGCGAGGCCCTGGGCCGGGCAAGGAACTGAGGTTTGAAGGCAACGGCTATGTGTTCTTGTGGGCGCCTATATAAGTGCATTGGCCGGCTCTAGGGAGTCTCTCTTGGCACTTTGACATTCTTGACATCCCCTAGGGCTAAGCAAACCAACTCCCTCACTTTGCATGCCTCTTGATTGATCTAGAGAGTGATTGGGAGAGCTTCTAGTGCATTTGCCTCGTGATTGAGCATCTAGTGGCACTAGTGAGCGTTCTTGCTGCGATTGAGCTTATTACTCTTGGTGATTGCCGTCACCTAGACGGTTGGAGCAGCGAGCCGGAGTTGAGCAAGCTTGAAGATTGTTCTTGGCCACTCCGGAGGTGATTGTGAGGGGTGTTGATCCCACCCCGCGGGAGATCGCGAAAGGAATCCTTAGTGGAATCTCGTGTCATTGAGTTACCCTCACGTTGTGTGAGTTCTTGTGGTGCCCGGTGAGGGCTTGGCTTGTGACGCCGATTAGCCACCGAACTACCGAGTGTGTGGTCGACACAACGGGGAGTAGCGTGCCGGCAAGCACGTGAACCTCAGGATAAAAATCTTGTGTCCCTCGGTGTTCTTGTGTGGTTTGATCCTTCGAGATCAACTTAGATTTCTTTATTGGATCATCTCTTCGGGTTTTATTGTATTGACAAGACGGTGATTCGTCATCATCCCGAAGGCACGGTTTGCACCTCTCGGTTCTCTTCCTTGCGATTAACTTTATGCACTAGTGTAGCTTGTAGCATATTAGGTTGCTTGTGTGTGCTCTAGTGTATTAGGTTTGCTAGAATTAGATAGGTTGGCTTGCAACCCCTCTCTAGGCTAGCGCAACGCTTGTTTCGTCATTTAGTGTACTAACCGGTTTGTATAAGTGCTTTGCAAGAATTTTTATAGGCTATTCACCCCCCTCTAGCCATTTAGGACCTTTCAGAAACTTATATGATTTTATATCCATTTTATAAAATTATTTTGTTGGACATAATGTCCACCAACCAATTTGTTAAAAACTACAGTGTCTTTCAGCAAATCTCAACTTTTTCACTATCCAGCAGCAAAGAGTGGTCACTTACAGTGTCCTGTGGCCAAATTTCCCTTGATTTTTTGTTAGAGAAAAATATTGTTAGCTAGTAAGCTAAAACACCTAATATGCTGAAACGAACAGGGTGTAAAGTACTGAGCTTTGTTGATATGGAAAATGAAGTCCTACAACATTGAAGGTTCATATGGCATAGTCATAGGCATTACATAGCTAATAGTAAACTACTTACCATGAAGCGGCAAATTTTATTATAGCAGGTGGAAACTACTGCAACATCCACTATAGCATAGCGGCTCATTATTCCATAGGCATGCTTGTGCTCAGTCAAAACCCTATATATCCTAGTATCTCCTTCATTATCCGTAGGTGTTCATGTGGCTCCTAGTCATCGTGGTTCGCCTCCTCGTCAATGTTGAAGTCCTCCTCAGGGTCCATATCTATGGGTCAACAACCGCTCAAAGATATAGAGTACTCAACAAGCCCTAACCTTGGGAATATGGTGAGGTGGATGGTGGGGGTTATTTGTAGAGGCGGATTATGAAGGTAGAGGTGGAAAATGGTAGGGGTAATATGGTGTAGAAAAAAAGGGAGGTTGGGCCCTAGGAGAGAATTACCCTTCTCGCTAGTTCCCTGATTTTATTAATGGTAATTTAATTAATAGGTTAGCACAATTTCATTACACATAAAAAAAAGCTAATCATAAGAGAGACCTCATCCCTGCAGTTGCCTATTCCAAGAAAGTGGCTATTCAAATATATTTAATATGCTCGTAGGAGGATGTACACCTTTTCCCACATGATAGTCACAATCTCCGACCATGGTAAGGCCTAATGAGATCTTGTACCCGGATGGAATGACCATAGTTTACATATAATTTTAGATCTACCACAACCTATTCAGGGTCGGAAAAGCACATAGATTTTGGAGGAACACACATCCAATTTCAATAATAATTAGTGCTCGCACACGACACAACAAATAATTTCACATGGAATACTAGAGAGCAACCATGCTGACCAGACCATAAAATGTGGATGCACAAATATTTGGCTAGGTGAGATGGCCTATGAACTGATTCTTATATGACTAAAGCCAGAATCTCCCATATGAACCCTCACGAGGCAAACCTGCCGAGGTAATTCACAAGACGTAAATTACCGCTACTCGCTCCCGGCAATAGTAAGTTTTAGTTTACCAGATTATTTCATGTTAATATCATAGTTTCATATCATTAAACTCATTCGTATCATGTTATAAAATACCATAAAAGTTCATAACATGTTGCAAATATTCATATGATATCACAAGAGCTCATAACACATTTTATCATAATCGCATAAAAAGGATACTCGAATTATAAATTAGGTTATTTTATAATTATTGGAGCTGGAAAGCAATAGGTTCAGGGTGAAAGTGGCAAAACATGGTAACGGTGGCAAAGAGGGGGAGTTAGGAGTTGCCTTAGTTTTCTCCTTCTGGTTCCTCGACGTAGTCTGGATCCTACCTTGACGTAGTTCGAATCCTCATGTTCCTAGCACTCATCATCTTCTGTCAGTCGTTGCTAATAAATGAGTCTATTGCCAAACATAAAAGCAAGAAGCAAAACAAACATAGAACTATATGGTGGTACTAAATGTAATAAATAGAGTTACCTTTTGGAAAAAAAAATGGTGGTGGCTTTGCTAGAAATATAGCTAGGGTGAAGGAGACTGTTTTTTGGAAGTTAAAATAGAATTTGAGAATGTATGTAATTTGTGGAGATATTTGGGCAGACGAAAAAGGCATGGAAATGGTATGGGTAGGCTCTAGGGTGTCTCTATTTTATTTTAGTTAGGAATTTTCTGGAAACTTTTCTATGCAAGGAAAATAGATTTTCACCTCTGTGTACACTTCCCGTACGCGTGACCCTAGCAATTTCAGTGTGCTGTGCGCCGTGCATGTAAGCAGTTGTGGCGTACTGTATTGTGGACCAGTGGCTTGTGTCTCAGGTTCACGCGAACTGGGTCTAGGGAAAAAGGAAGGGGATCGGAGGTGGATGGGTGTTGTGTGGAGTGTGGTTGACGTGCGGGTCATCCTGTCGGTGACTGAGTCACTGATGCGTGGCCATCGTCGGCCTTCTCCCTGGGATGGAGGGGGACACCGTTTCGGGATCGGGCCTGCAGAACAGAGAGAAAGGCCAGAGAGGGACGGAGGGCGACGGCAACCAGACGGTGGCGAGGTTGAGCAGAGGCACACGGGCTTGTCAGGGACGGCTAGCTGAGCTCAGCGTTTCATGTCTGCTGGCGCTCTAGAGGCCGATTCGCAGCCGCTGGTGGGGCTCTTAGTGATGACGAGTGCCTGTGGTGGTGGCGGTGGCCTGCTGTAGTATGACGGCGGCACGGTGACGTGCTCACACTCACGCGAAGTGTCCGAGCATGCAGTAGTGCGTGTGATGTGGTCGTGGTGTGTGGCGGGTCTATGCAGAGCGTGGCTATGCTCGGTTGTGCCTTGCCGTTGGCGGCGACGCCGGCGGGCACCTTATGGTCGCAGGGCAACATAGAAGGGAGGAAGAAAATAGAGATGGCGCAATAGGCAGAGGAGAGAACCAGGGGTTCACCTGCTTCCCAGGTTTTAAATCTTCGGCTATAGCTTCTGCTATCTCCGGCTATATATAGCTGTTTGAGAAGAATTTAGCTAAATTTTTTTATGTACAAGTTAGC
The DNA here is from genome assembly GCA_015844335.1 of Chrysopogon serrulatus. Lineage (NCBI taxonomy): Eukaryota > Viridiplantae > Streptophyta > Magnoliopsida > Poales > Poaceae > Chrysopogon > Chrysopogon serrulatus. The sequence goes on along the minus strand of JADLZL010006054.1, from coordinate 101,779 downwards.
TATTAGCTGCCGCTATAGCTTATTTTGGGACGAAGAAAGCTAAAGGCCTTAACTGATGATTTGAAATCTTGCCCGCTTCTCTAATCGGTCAGATATGTACTAGTGATGAGGGAGGGATTAGAGCTTTGCTTCAATGGCGACAGCGGCACACGCGATTGAGAAAAACAAGAGGGAGCTTGGAAGAGTGGAACGGAAGAGAATGTGAGGGGGAGATGGTGTGTTCAAGCTCTCATCGGAGCTTCGAATTATGGTGGCGACGGCAAGGGTTCACTAGTCGGGCCTATTTATAGGTCAGCAATGGCATTGGCAAGGACGAGATCTTTTCCCTCACCCGCTGGATATTGTCTCCTCTGTGCACCTGCTCGAGGTCGACTAGGAAGTTCTGGAAGTTGCGATTGTGTCGTCTTGTGCATGCCTGCCTAGGAGTAAGCGGAGTGCTCAGAGGTTCGTCAATGGCGTCAGCGGGATTCCTATGCAGGGGGTGTCTCCTGCCGTTGCCGCATGACGAGAAGGAACAGGGGAAGAAGGAGAGAAACAGAGAGTCAACGGGACGGCTTGGGGGAAGGGACTGGTGGTGCCTGCACCTTCGTCTTCTCCTAGATTGCAAACCTTTATCTATATTAATTAGAACAAATTTTAGGACTCCCTTATTTAACTAATTAAATTTCTCAGTGTTAGTGTTTAGTCGAAACTTCCATTAACCCCCTCCGGTGGCATCTATCTTTGATCATACACAACTCTATATCAGCATTAATGACCAAGTTTGAGTAATATGCATGCATGAAGGCAAGGTCATCCACCACGTCCTCAAACTACATAATGTTAGTGTGGTGTCTGTGGTGGGATCCATATTGGGAGAGAAGAGCGACTATAGAACATCCATTAGCAAAAATCCTATGAAGCTATGCCGTGGATGAATTATATAAAGCTTGGTGCAATTACTTTCCACCACATGGAATCAAGTGGGGATATAAAATTTGGGCAACCATACGCCAGTAGCAGTAAGATGCCAGGGCTAATTCAAATGCCATGCCATAGGAACAAACATTAAACTTAATCTTTCCTATTGAATGCCACACACAACAACTAGATATAGCCACATCAAGATAGATTATTGGGATCCAAATGAAGTGGGGAGAAAGTATTTTGTGCTCAAAGTCCAGAGGGTTCCAATCGGAGGTTTTGCCTCCAAGAGTCCATGTTGTGGAACAACCATCACCAACATAGTACATGAGGTCCAGGGCACCATGTACGTGTGCGAGTGGAACACTTACTACCCTACCATTAACCATTATGGTTCTGCCACCACAACATTAGCACAACACCCTCACAAGCATCTAATATGCACTGCCCCTAACTTCTCCATAAGTAGTACCATCACCCTTGCAACCGGCTTACGATGAAGTGAGTTTCAGCACATCAATGACGAAGTCATCGCACATTTGTAACACATGTGCACTATTAATTAGGGCGGTCTTCCAAATTGGTGATCCCTCTAGTAAAATTATTAAAAAGTTTTGAAATAGTACCTATCCACGAAATGGGTGTATCACTGTATATACAATGAAATTGTTAATATAAGTACCTTTACATACTCTTGTGTGTAGCATCACCTACGCTAACAGCGTGGAGGCATTTATTGGGGTTCAAGCTACCTTCATGAACCTTGCCACTGCTCTGCTAGCACCAGTGACTACTATGATTCCTTGGCCCCCTCTTATTCCTTTCCTCCGATTCTATTTTTTATGTTCTTTCTTCCTTATCAGGCTATCTTCCCATTCTTTTGACAAATTTTGTACTCTCATTTTTTTTTAATTTTGTATTTTAATTACTTCCTTCTTCCAAGAATTCCATTTGTAAATAGTGGAAGAGGACATGCATGTGTAAATAACAAGGGCCAGTTCAATAAAAAAAATGAGTTAGGGGTTTAAGTGAGCAGTGGAAGAGCTACATACAGTTTTTTTAAAAGAGGATATATTAAATATATCCCAGCTTCTGCATCTCGATTGATGCATATTTATAGCTACATACAGTTTAGGAGGGTACAACCATGTGGAAACACCCATGCCAAAATGATGCAATAGAACTATAGCTATGGGTAAATTTGCACCATATACGCGCAACCCATACTATAAATAAATCTATGCACAAACCTGGCGATCACATCTCCTCCAATTTGCTATAGCTCCGTCAAGGTGAGTGACACTAATTAGCAGATTATGGAAGAGGTAGCTATAAATTTTATTTTTATAATGGTTACATACACAGGATCTAGATAAAATCATTAAATGAACAAAACATATTGATATGAATTGAAAATTGTGCATCTATGATAGTAATATTAAAATACACTAATAACCAACTATATATCCATGTAATATAAATTTGCGTATGTACTGTGTCGACACATAACTGCAGCAGATGGCCTAAACCATGTAACTCCGATATGAAAAAACTAGAAGCTGGAACTAATGCATCATTGCTCATTTACTGCCTTTATGCCTCAAATGCATCTGCTGTGAGTGTATCTCTCCCGTTCGCAATAATATAATGTGGTCTTGTGCTTGTCAGCTGTATATATTGTAAATTCTACGCGCTTCTAAATCACTTCAGTGCCAAGAGGTGGTAAGACTGTGATAGGTCACAGTCAGCATGCACTAAGCCCCCCTATAGTAGTAATCCTGATGTCTCATTCCAAAGTGGAAGATATGCAACTGTCACCTAAAAATATTCTTCAAGATATAAAAGTTATCATAGTATTTATTATGTACTTAAGAAGAATGCAAGTTAAAACTTTTGTTAAGAGGGGTAGCTTCTATAACAATCTAGAAGAAAAATGATTATAACCTTCTAGAGTATTACCGCACTCAATAAGATTCTAACAGCAGACAATGCAGAAGCATCAACGATAGTATATGTTATATGATAAAAAGATAGGGACTTTATAAATAGCAAAATGGTAACAAAATCCAGACATTAACCATGTGCTCAATCACAAAAGGACAAAAGGACATATCCAACTAAGACCATCGTAACTATTACAATACTTATTTTATTTGTGGTGTATATCAACAAGTGTTCACTCGTGTTATTATACTCCTATCCCTCCAAGCATCCTTTAATTAAGCTCATGTACATGAGAATGGGATGCTTGATATATAGATGCCGCTAATCCCATTCCCAAGATGTAGGGGTCCTTGATATATAGATCCACACACATAATGCAATAAACAGAACGCGGGATGTAGGATATTACATCAAGCTAACGGTCCGAATCTGTCTAAATCTTGTGTCTTTGTGCTTGTGTCACCATGCCATTCCTGATCACGCGCACCTCTACCACAATCAACGTACCACCGTAGGTTTACCCCTCATTGGACTGCCGACCAGATTTCGTCAACGGCCATGAATATACTTCTATCTGACAGAAAAATGGCAAGTAGGAGCAATTTTAATATACACATGCATGCTGAGGATATATCATCTGTAAACCAATCGTCTGGGTAGCTCAGAAGACATAATATTATTTTCTTCAATGTTTTATATCTTGCCAATGATAGGAAATGCATATGTCATGATGCAACTCCATTTGAGAATTCACTGTTGGGCAAATGCCGCCAACCTCTCATGCAACTCCATATACTGGTACTAGTCACGGTGTGATGGCATTGACCGGCAGTTATCTCCATAAGAAGTGCATATGTACGCATATGAGTGCTTCTTAAATGCATAATCTACCAATGGTGCATCGTACCACAGCCATCATCACACAACCACTATAAGGTTGTTTTCTGATAAATAGGATATTACTGGGAAATGTACAAAGGTAATAAGGCCAGATGTGAACAAACATACCATGTGATCCTTAATTTCTAGTGTTGACCACACCACCAAAAAATTGAGTCTTGACAAGCACGCTCTAATGAGAACAACGGAGTGCCACGGTTTCTGATAAAAATAAATAATTGGAAACATTTAGCACCACATGTGTTATATATGACCCTATACTCCATGGGTCGCTTATCGACATACAATCTCCTAATAACTGAAACTGCATTGTAGACAACCCACACACTATTGCATCCATGACAGAACTGTGAATATATATACCATATTAAAAAAAGTGGTCAAGAACAGTGGAAACATCTACATAAAAACTTCGGTATTCATTTGAAGAACTGATTCGGCTTCTAAGGTGGTCCAAAACCGAACATATCTTTCATGGGTTCAGAAACAAGACCAGAACAAGGCAACTATCTTAACACTGCAATATCTCCTAAACTGTTTATGCAAAAGTTATAAACTAGGACTTTCTAGAAAGATCTCCTAGTTTTCTACAAAAAGTTCTACAGGAGGGAAAGATAATTAGGCCTCTACCAAGGTCGTAAATGGAGATGAGTAAAAACTTCCAGATCTGTCAGGCACTGCTGAGATCAATTTTGAGATCTATTGCTACTCGCCCCCACCCTACTAATCCAATGAAATGACTAAATGCAGCCCCACAGAACTCATCCAAAAGAAGGGAATTAGATCAAACCATCTCACCTTGATCTCTCAAAGATCGAGGGTCTAAGCATCAATTTCATCTCCTTCCGTTCTCTCTCCACTCCTCTCTCAAATTTCTTCCTTGATGATCTGTAGTGAGGATAGTGAACAACGTCCATGATATACTAATGGGCAATAGTGCGAGGAATTTTGGTGGGCTGCTATGGTTCTGGTTCTTGCGGCTGCTAGACGTAAAGGATTAAAAAAGGGGCCTGGTGTTCTACCCTTGGTAAAGAAGAGGCAGACAGGCCATCAGCCAGATTAAAAGGTGACAGAAGATAAAGGGTCAGTAATGGGTACCGTAACACCATGATTACTGTACATCAATCCTCCCTTTTTCTTAATTTAGCAACCAACAAACTCTATAATCCAAAGTCCAAGCATTGTAATAAAATGGAATCGTTTTGACGATCTTTGTGCATCGATCTCCGGTCATCCATCTGAGTGTGGAAACAGTTCTTTTTTTTTGCCACTCATTAAAACTACTGGTCAACTATTTACCCTTTGAGATTTGCAAAAAAAGAAACATATTTGCTGCTATTTATTCCAATGAAACACATGAATGAATAGCTAATAAAAGACACATATTTTCTAGTCAATACAAAAGGTGATAACAAATTTATAGGGCATCACAACGGTGCCTCTAGACTTCCCCACAAAACTTATAATAGAATCCGGATCATAACTAAGATGCATCACTAGCTATAAATATTGTGTGTCCTGTCCAACAACTAATAATAATTCAGGTACGTGATCCAGGATGCAATTAAAGAGTTCACTCCTTTGTACACCAAGTATATATCTACATATAATGTCATGAGTCCATGGAGAGAGGATTTTTCTAGACCAAGATTCAAGGAGGACTTTTTATAATTTTCCTGATACTTCCTAGATTGTATTGCTTGATTCAACAGTTATAGCTATTCCATTAGAAAGCTCCAAGCATCGCTTGTAGAATTAGCAATTCATGGAGGTTCAGAGTAGTACACATTATTGTGAACTGAAAAAATAACAGTGTAGCCAAAATTTAAAGACCTATATGTATCCATGAAAAATATTTTCATGTGCTGCATTTGCACCTCAAATGCAGAGGATCGGATCCAGAACCCTGTAATTACGACATATCCTGCTTGGTATTGGGTATTAGTTTGCTAGTCCTATACATGTCGTTCTTATGTGCAATGCAGTTCGACATCATGCTTGTCAGATATTGTTAACATGTAGAAGATCATATTACTTCGGTCCTCATAGGGCTACCGGACTATATGATGGGCTGCTAATGCCCGATGGCATAATAGAATCATAGGACCAGTAAGCTCTCCCTCTCTCTCTCTCTCTCTCTCTCTCTGAAATATTATTCGACCAAAACGTATAGAATGGAAAGACAATACATAGAAATTTGCTTCAATTTAGTAATCTAAATCACAACTAAACAAACAATATATATTATTTGTAGGAATTTTAAATTTTGTTCACAGTGGACTACACTAAATAATGTTGTATGCATGCATAAAAAGTGAGATTAACGTAGTAGACTGCACTGAACTTGCTAAACTGTACTGAACATGCACGTCTTTATTAGCCTATAGCTGCCCATTTGTAGGATCATGGATTTCAGCTGATTTATTCGGTTGTCAGCGGTCCACTAATTATGTGTTCTCAGGTGAAACATTTCTGGTCTCCATTGGTTTTTACAGTTCCTTCTACCTTAAAAAGTAGTAGTTTCTGTCACTGCAACAAAATTTATATGCCTCATAGTCTGCATACATTATTGTTGTCGCTGGACATCACCACCATATCTCATCCAATCTCAGCCCAATCACATCATTTCTACACCATATGGAAAACTTTTCTGAACAAAAACTTAAACGTTTTGTCAAAAGATAGCTTCCAAATATATTATATATATGTAAAACGTTTTGCCATCACTTGATGTATGTGCCACTCACATATATGTCATTAATCACTTGATAAATAATATGTTATATGACATAGTGAGCTTGCAATGGGCAAAAGAAAACCAACCATTTATGTACACAAAAATAACATGTTCCGACAAAACACTTTAAAACTACAACAGGCATATGAGGTTTTAATAGATGATATATCACAATCTCTCAAACATTATGACTTAGTAATAATTAACGAGTAGCAAGTATAAGAACACTACAAGACCAAGGCTGCATATATAAGACGATGATATGCATAGAGAGTTACGACTGATTTGACTGCCAAAGTGAGGTAAGTCGCAGATTTTCTTAGCTCTCAAGTCTCCCCCATTCACAAAGCATTTCACAGAATCATTTATGGAGCAAATGTGGCAAAGCTCTATGTATCCCGGATCACTTTGTGAAACCCCCTTGGATAACTCAATCTGCACTATCTTCAGCATTGGCGCAGATTTGAGCAGAATGCTTAAGAAACCAAGGTCATGATCAGTTACATTCAATCCTTTGATTTCCACCACCTTGAGATTAATCAATGAGATGTGTCGATTTCTCTTGATGTCATCCATGTACTGGTCATATTCTCGCTTCGTTTTGTAAATGCCACGCTCCTACAGAAGAGTAAATAAAGCACACCACATTAGATATTGATGTTAAATATTAGCTAGAGAACTTGGCTATAAGGTTTATGCAGTGATATTATATACACTGACTTGAGGAAGGAAGAGCTGGAGCTTTTGTATGACATTTAGAGTCTTGAGCAGCTCCAATACAGGTGTTCCAAAAGCTAAAATACACCATTCCTCCATTCGGAGATGAAGCTTCAAAATAGAAAAATTGTTCACTGGAAGGCGTAATATTTCTTCTGTAAAGCTCCGTTTTGCTTCTACAGATGTATCCTGCAGAACAATGTAATTATATTAGCATATAATTAAAATATTGCGCAAATAAAAATGACATAATTAATTTAAAGTTGGGGAATTAAATTGTGAGTATATCAGCACAAGTACTTTGTTGGCAACTATCACCATACATAGCACACGGATGCGTAAGCCGGCAGGATTGTTGAGCTCTGTGTATTTGCTGCTCCACTCCATGGAGGTGGACAAACTCAGGAGGTGCAAGTTGGTGCCAATTCCAATGAAGCGAGATAATTTGGAGAAATATGAGTATGAGAGTGCATCAACCATGGACGCCTTGAACGACGTGATCAAGTCACGATTCCCACTGGATTGCAGCCTGAACTTGTTGATAAGGATGCAAGCGGGCTGCTCTGCAGACAGCCCGCCAGCCGCCGCTTCGGCCGCAACGAATCTTTGCAGGTTGTGCGGGTGTCCACAGGACTAAAGCATGCAACCTGCATGCATCTGCTGGGCCTGGCGCTCTATTCTACACGGGCATTTGTTCCTTTCACTGTCAGACAAGGAACGGATGAAGCCGTATGGAGGAGTCCAGAGCAGACAGCTGTAGTTTGATGCTGGGAAAAGAATAGCGTAGAGCAAGCAAGAACAACTCAAGAAGAGATTGAGCAAAAGAAAATTGGACGCTGCCACTATTTCTATCTTGTAAATAACCGGCGATCACCAACTTGAATCGCGCTAAATTTCTCTTTGGACCTGGAATTTCCAACTGGCAAGTGGCAACCATCATCCGGAGTAGGAACTCAATTCAAACTCCAAAACGAAAAAAGGGGGAAAAAAACAGAGAGAGAGAGAGAGAGAGAGAGAGAGAGAGAGAGAGAGAGGTAGCATCAAGTGTTTCAGCAAAGAACAGAGCTGACAAGAGTCTTGATACGCTGAGACCGAAGACCCTCCTCACCTGCGAAAGGTAGACGAACGAGCTGCAGGACTCCCAAGACTAATAACGTCAAGAGCGCAAGCAGCAGAAGCCTTGTCTCCGTCGTCATCTCCAGAGTCCCTCTGACCCTCTCACACGCAATCAGAGAGAAAGAGAGGTGCACGAACCGATGAGACTCCTCCGCGCGTCTCACTTACAGGCGCCCTGCTGCTTCTTATTCTAATAACGGGACGGGCTTCCCGCGCCGTCGCTTTTCCCGGCAGCGATTCTTTTGCGAACCTAGCGGAGGTGGCGGCGGCGGAAGACAGAATCCCACGCGATTACGCAATTTGGACAAGGCGTAGGGCAGGACTTTGCGGGATTTTGCAGGCTTCGGCAAGCGTCCGCACATGCTAGCAGGCTGGACCGCATCAGCCCGCAATAGAAAAGCAATCAGGCCGTGGTTGTCCAGTGGGCCTGTTTTGCGGGGCGGGCTATGTGGGCTTGCAGACAGGCCCGCGCCGCTTGCATCCCTACTTGTTGAGCTTGGCAGATTGGACGTTGATACGCTGTGGCGTGACATCCACAGCAGGAACAGGCACGACCCTCAACGTGATCTCCTTGAGCGACCCCGAGCTAATGGTGATCGTGTCAAGCAGCCAATAGCAGCACATATCGAGTATGCATAGATGGGGGCAGTAGGGCAGAAAAGACGTCAGGGCTCACACTGCAGAAGGATAGAGTTAACCTTTTGAGGCTGGCGAGCGACTGCCTGCCGGAGCTGGAGGCAAGGTGAAGATGCGTTTCCAGATTCGCAGCTCGATGGAGGTGGCGGCGGGAAGTAGGGCAGCTCGAGCGGGGAGATCATCGTCGGCACCAGCGGCTCCACCGCCCGGTTCAAAGATGAGCTCCGCCCGGACTATGCTCCTCGGCGGTGCGGAGAAGAGAGGTGATCTCCGCGGCCGTCATCCCGCCGTCCTGTCTTGGCATGCGGATCTCAAGGCGGCTCAGTTGGAGTGCGCTGCACCTTGGCGAGCAGATCGCGGAGCCTGCCGGAATCCAGGCCGCGGAAGATGAGCACATCAAGACTGGGCCACAGAGAGCTCCACCGGGCGAGCGAGGATGCCTGTGCGCGCAGCTTCGGCAAAGTGGATCTGAGACCCGGCGAGAACATGGAGGAGCATCTCGTCGGGGAGGGCGCCGAGCCGATCCTCCCCCCCGCCCGGTACCGGCACCCTCTTGCTCGGGCGTCGCCGAGGGGCGGCCGCGACGCTCGTCGACGTCAATCGGTCCCGAGTGGGAGACGAGGCCGCGATCTGATGGAGTGCCGCGGCCGCGATACTGCACATCCCCCTGGTGTGGGCGGAGGCGGCGGCCCGACCGGAGCAGCATTTCCATTTTTTGGCTTGTGGTTTGAGTTCTGACGCGAAGCTGACAAAGCGTTGTCTTTGTGGAGACTGGAGAGAGAGAGAGAGGGCAGCGGTCTAGCTCACGCGGAAGGACACCTGATGATGTGTGCTGTCTGTGGGCTGCGGGACACGCAAACGGGGCTGCGTCAGCCAGTTCCACGTGAATCGCCCCTGCGTCTGCGTGGGACATGGGGTGATGATGGATTGACGGCACCCTACCCGTCCTGAGACCCTATTAGAAGTATGAGGCCGCGCCGTCTCCATGGCCTCTCAGCATGGCCACGATAGCCTGATTTGCTGGACCCATCCGATATGGTTTCTATGGCTCGGATCGTTTTGTTTCTATTTTTGGTTTACCCACTGCCTTCTTACCTTGCCGATCCATCACTATCATCGAAACAACACCACTGAACCATCGATCCGTCGCTCTCATACTGCAGCATTGTTTTCTTTTTGACTCCTTCTCATAGGAGCTATCCTCTTGTCTGCATGCTCCCGTCATATATGTAGTTTGCTTTTCTTTTTGTCCTATTCTTGTAGGGGCATAGCTCATGTCTGTTTCTTATTTGCAGTATTTCTAAAGGATGCTCCACGGTGCCCTCTCATTGCCTATATAATCATCACCTTGCCGCTGCTCTACGGTGCCCGTTCATCTGCCATTCCTTTCTTATCTTCTTAGAATACTGCCTACTCGAGACACTTGTGTAGCCCACTGAAAGTTGAGCTAGAAAACATTTGCTCCCAGAATATCAAGTGAGATATAGTGAAACTCATGGTTCCATAAAGAATGTTAGAAAAAAATAACAATGAAAATAATTTCCATGCATTTAATTTAGTGAACCCCTCATACCAAAAAATAATGCAATTAAATTTACAGGCACGAAATCCCTGTGTTTAAATTATGTTAGATCTTTTCCCTAGGAATTGGTTCAACAATAAATAAATTATGTCATCTTACCATGCTTCTTATTGCTTTTGAACTTGGTATTTTTATGTATGGAGATGATTTTATGCTTCCTATAGGTGATCCACCAATCATATTTCATGGAGGGAGTCTCTGCTAGCAATCCGAGGAAGAGGCTTCAGGGAGAAGGCTCCTCTTCCCACCCAGGTGCGCTCTCTTGTTGCTGCATTATATATTTCCTTGTTGTGCATAAGCAGAAAATTTGCTATCAATGTCGCAGAAATTGTTACGCCATCTACTGGGAAGACGATACGAGAGAGGCAGGAGCGTCGAAAATCTATAATAAGAGCCAAGAAAGAAGGTAATTATTGATATATGTTTATAATCTCAAGATAAATTAATGTGCTGCGGGATGATAAAATTATTTTTAAACCTTGTAGCTAAGGCTACGAGGATCCAATGCTTGAGAGGAGCGGAGGGAGAGCGAGGAGTGCCGGGGCGGCAAAGCAAGGTCAAAGAACTGTGGCCTCTAAGCATGGTCACGATAGCCTGCTTTGTTAGCCTCGTCGATATTGTTTCTATGGCTCGGATCATCTCGTTCCTATTTTTTACTATGATGAGTTTTGTCTTCTCATGATTGGACTAAAGGAAGAAAAAATCTGGTAGTGTGCTTTGTAGCCTAGATTCTCCATGCATACTGCCACCGGTCTCAAACATATGCATGCAGGCCAGATAGCCCCATGCATGCATGCTTCATATGAACCGGAGTAACAACTATTGGTTCCTTTGGTAAATCACTCTCTCATGTATATACATGGTGAATTGGTGAGAGAGAGTCTGAAGGTGATATTTCATACTCGCATTCCTTCGATGCAACAGGTTCAACAATGCAAATGCTACTTAGCACGTAACGTTAGATAATTAGGTATTTTCATGTATAAATTAATTCAAAAAATAGCTGATTTTTTGGTACTCTTCTTACAACATCTGTGGATTGCTTTTCATCATCACTATGGTAGCACACTCATAGAATTCAGCAAGTACCATTGACCCTTTTTGTCTTATTTGTTCGGAAGAGTATCCATGCTAGCACAACAGCATGCTCATGCAAAACTTGTTATCCCTTCTGCAAAACTATGCATGTACATGACATTGACCCTTTATGCCAAGTATCTATATATGATAGTGCAACAACAAGCAACATGCAACCTTTTGTCTCTTCTGTGTAATTATGCATGATATGACCCTTTATGCTGCAATTTCCCACCTTCTCGCAATATCGATGGTGTAAATGGTGCATTGTAGCATGAAAAAACTGATTAAGCATTCAATTATTGTCCTTGGTATTTTTGAACATTGAACATTGGTCTTAAGTGTTCAGTGGATATGGCACATCATCAAATAGTTTTGTCTAATAAGACATGAACCCATGGTAAGTTCCCTAATAATTGCAGATAAGTATATGTGCTTGCATTATAATGTGGTATTGCTTTTAGTCTACTAAGAACCATGGAAATAGTCGAGAGGACACTCTCATTAAGCCAGGATAATATTTCACTTTCACTACACAGTAGAGGAAAGGAAAGTTGTGTTTGTCCATTGCATTTTTTTTGTATGTCAGCAGTGTCTCTTACTGCAATGCCAAGTCATGTCACACTTAGTTTGTAGTTTGATTTTTTTTGCCCATGTCTATTTTATTTGTCATTTTTTTGCTGATGATGCATTCCAAGATTCTCCTCTTGCCTATATAAACATGATCTTCCCTTTGCTACTTTGTGCTCCCTCCATCACCTTTGCCTTCGTTATATTCATGGTGTGCTGCCTACTCAAGACACATATAGGACAGCTGATAATTGTGAGTTCCACTGGCACAATATGGCCTTTATTAATTAGATCATATTAGAATAGTCAAATTCTTATTGTAAATAAACATTGCTAATTGTAACACCTCCCATGAATGAGTATGAGTTAACAAAAACCAGTAGGTTGATGCCCACGTTTTATAATGTGACTCCACATTTGCATTTCTAATAAAGTATATTCTTTGTTCTTTATTAGATTGATTTTCTTATTAATACTTGCATCCTCTAAATATTTTTTGTTTGATTTGAGTTTTTCTTTAATTTTATTTACCATAATTACATATTATATGTAATTTCATTTCATCTTTCCCTCTGGTGACCCAATTTATTATGTGTTCTTGAATTTTTTATTTGCTATATGTATATATGCGTACATAAGCATTATTTATTAGTGGCACCAACAACTTGATCTCGATGATGATGTGGATGCCTCACCGGACCCTGAGATCTGGCATGTAGAGGTGCTTCACGGTGGTGACTATGGTGACTTTGTCGTCCTCCCTGGCGGTGGCGTCAACCTTGGCAATTCGGTGTAGGGCACGCGGTGCATGAGCTCACACGTGTTGGCCTTGGCTGCAGTGGCCGTCCGTGGGGGCGATGAAGAGCAGCGTCCACCTCCCCGCCATGGTGAGGTGAAAAACCATAGCGCCCGGCGCCGGCACTGCCTCATGGATATTTGGCGAGGAGATAGAGCTTCCATTTGTACTCAGATCTGATCTAATTACAATCTATTGTGTCTACTAATCTCTCTCTATAGAGCAGCAAGTACTTAGTAGCGATAATTGATCGTCTGCAGGTTTATCTTCTTACAGCAAGACAACAAAAGTGTAGTTATATTTGAAATTTGTATACATAGCCGTAGCAGGCCAACAACTATAACACCCGTGTTTTGCATCATTTTAAAATTCAATAAAAATTTGAACTTTTTAGAATTTACAACAAATAAAAACCTTGATTAGTTTATTTTCTGCCCAACTGTTTTTTAATTATAATTTCCAAAACCATGTATTAAAAACTCATCATATGCATGTTATGTTTGAAATGCTTGTTTGTGTGTTTTCTAGAATTTATTCAAGGGGCGAAAATATTCCTTGAACTCGTTCCTCGACCATTCCCTTGACTCAAATCAAATTTACGTATCATATATTTAATTTCTTTTCAATGGGAATTCTGGAAATGTAAAACCATTCTTTTTATATTCTGGAAAAGGGAAATACATAGCACGTAGATTTGATACAATTTTTTCATCTCTCCTGTACGTGGACTCGATGTCCCTTTTTCTCTTCCTATTTTCCGTGCGTGAACACAGCCCTGTAAGCCAACCAGCAAGCAGCAGTGGACATAGCCTCAGCGTGAGCAGTAGTGGCCCACCGTCATTTTCTTGCGAGTTCTTATCCATCCGAAAAACCATGGTCACGAGCACGACTCGCTCTGCTGCCACAGCGGCGTGGCGCCAGCGAGTCAGCGTCGTCGTCCTCGCAACCAACCATGTCTTGCTGCCATTTTGCTGCAAGCTTATCCGGGCATAGCTGGAGCCACCGCCATGGTTGCCGGCAAAAATTTCCTCGGCCCAGAGATATTTCCTCCGAGGGCGCCCGGCCGCCTTACTGTGCTCCACCGCCTTACCTCGTCCATAAAAGGCCGGCGAGGCCACCATGGGCTGGACAAGCTCGAGCACATGATGGTAAGGTCGATGTTGTGGAGTCGCTGCCGAGCTCTCTCATCGCTGAAGCCGCTCGGCCGCTGCCGCCCCTGCACCGAAGCCGAAGCCGGGGAGCACGCCACCGCGTCTGCGCCGCTCGGTTCTTCTGCGCCGCCGCCTCGGACCTCGTCACTTGCCGCAACCGTCGAAAGCGCCGCCAGCCGGGCTGCACGGAACCAGCGGACGTTCATGCAATCATGCCGGAGCTCCGCACCACCACCACGCCATGGACATCGCCGCCCTGTGCCCGTCTCCCTCTCTTCTTCTTCTCTTCCTCTCCCTGCTCTGCTCTCTCTCACTTTGGAACTTGGAGCTGACGCCGCCACGCACCTGCTGCTGCTGCCGTAGACGGCCGGAGGGCTGGCGACACCGGGATGCGCCTCCGAGCTCCCTCCCTGACTCCCTCCATCCGTCTCTCTCCCTGTGCTCCCTCTTTCTTTTCTCCTTCTCCCTCTCTCTTCTCTGTACGGCACAGCAAGGACGAGCAGGAGGTCAGAATGGGTGTCGACACCCTCCACTTAGGCCAACACAGCCAATGGGAGCACGCCACCTTACCTCCTGGACCCCACGCGTCATAGGAAAGGACCCCACACCCTTTCTTTCCTATTTGCATGCACGTGATCCACAAAAACCAGAGAGAGGAGAGCATGTCCACCCATCGGCGCACATGTCCACCAACAAGTGACGGTCAGCCCATGACAGCTGTTGAACCCCACGCGTCAGTCGACTGGAAATTTCTACGCGGACCCGGAAAGTGTACACGGAAGATGAAAAGTCTATTTTCCCTTGCCCAAAAATTTCCCAGAAAATATCTAAATAAACTAGCGCTAGACGAGCATAGGATAGAAGACATGGAGAACCCCAAGGACCCCAGGAGCACAGCTACGCAAGGAGCCACAAGCAAAGGAAGCCGGAGCCTCGGATATACTCGTCAGCGAATAGAGGCAAGTCCTAATTCCCACCTTTTCCCTCCACTTTACCATTCCCTCCACTATATTTTCTCCACCACTATATTTTGCTAGCCTCCACCATAAAACCCACCATACCCTGTTCCTCCTAACCAACAAATCCTATACTACTTAATTCTCAATTTATGAATTAAAATGGAATTATGATGAATCATGTATCGGATATGATATTGTGAATTATGTAAAGGCAATGGTTACCTTGATGTGATAAGAACTTGAGAATAATGACTATGGAACTTTAAATGGTAAAACTAGACAACACGACTTGAAAGGGGTAGGGGTAATCTATGCTAGATTACTTGGCGGATATATCTGCGAAGAATATCCTATCGGAGATACCTGTTTTAGTCACCCCTAAGGACCGGTTCATAGCCTCTTATATATCCTAGTGAGATATTTCGTACAGCCACATGTCTATATGGGTAGGCTGGATCTCACACCCCGTTAGGTTGAAGTATGTTTCCACTTAGGGGGCCGGAGTAGGCAAACGGTAGAGCAAGAGCAGGCATGGATGCTATGTGATCTTCCATGGCCAGGTTGGACGTGGTTGCTATGTGATCCTCCACGTTAAGCCCTTGAGATTTTTGGCCGCGTTCGAGCCCTTATACATTTTAAGAATTGATTATGAGACATGGTGTCTCCCCTTGTGATATGTGAAGTGTGTTTCCAACCCCTGAGCGCCGTAGTGGGATCATATGGATATCTAAGGTCACGTACTATCGGGTACGGGATCTCGTTAGGCCTGTCTAAGCCATGACGATGGCGTCGGACTACGCCTATCATGTGGGGAAATTTGTAAAGCCTCTGTAGAGTTTTTTTGAATCTATTCGAATAGCCACGTCCTTGAAATGGGCAGATGCCGGGATGAGACACTATGATTAGACTTCAACAACTATAATAATCTGGTAAGACATATTTGTGTGTTGGTAACCATACTTAATTCGGGAACTGGTGAGGATGATTAAGGAAAAAGTCTACATACCCCCCTGACCTATTGATTACTGAGTAACCAAGGCCCTCAACTTTAAAACCGGTTAACGAACACCCTAAACTTTTGGAATCGGTTCGAATAACACCCTAAGGCGGTTTTCCTGGGCGGTTTTGCCCACATGGCGCTACCGTGGCAGCGGTTTGGCCACACTGGCGACGCGGTGGGCAGGGGAAGGGCGCGGGCGTGTGATGAAGGAGGCTGATAGGTGGGTCCCACCTGTCAGGCAGCCGCCCCCTTTATTACTCCGCACCGGCTCCCCACCATCTCTCTCACGCTGTCCATCGCTTCCACCTTCTTCTCCGTCAGGCGAGTGGCAAAATTGGAGAGCTAGGGTTCCGGTGAGTGTGTGGACTGCAGCGGCGACGTAGTTTGGTGGCGCACCGGGCAATGTCGCAGTCGAGCTCAGTTTCAGGGTCGAGCAGCCCTGGTGGCAGCGGCACAGGGCTAGAGGTGGAGGACTCGCCGGTGCGGTACCGCGTGGGGCCTCTGGCTTACGAGCCCGCGGTGAACTGCTGCTGCGGGCTGAAGGCCTGCCGGTGGATCTCGTTTAGCAGCGGGATGCCAGGGCGGAGGTACTACCGGTGCAGCAGGGATAGGGTATGAAATCGATGAAATCCCCTCATTTGTTGTGATTGTTAGCAGGTAGTTGGTACATTGACTTGGAGTTGAAATCCCCTCATTTGTTGTGATTGAACTTGGTTGAGTTCCTTGCAGACTCCCCAGGACTGCAGGTTCTTCAGCTGGGTGGACGAGGACTGCTCTCCATGGTACAAGCTGCTGCTGGGAGACCTCTCCGGGATGCAGGTCTTGCGGGCTGAAGGCGCAAATCGACCGTGTTGGAACAAGAGGTGGCACGTAAGAACATCCATCCGGTGGACAAGCGGATGCAGGGAGAGGCGATCACGTAAGAAGGTTGAGGAGAAGGAGATGGTGGTGGAGGTGCAGCAAGAGGGAGCCGAAGGGCAAGCGGGGAGGAGGTGGACGCCAAGCGGGGAGGAGCTCAACACCAAGCGGGAGGAGCTGAACGCCAAGTTGCGGGAGCCGACGCCAAGCGGCAGCAGATAGAGGCCTTGGAGCCGCCTGCGTGCGCGGGCATTGGAAGCCAAGGCGAAGGCCCGAGAACCAGTGCATTGATTGCCTTGTTGTGCTCGCGGTGTTCCCCGGTGATGATGCCGGGTGTTCGTGCTCTTGATCGCAAAGAAGCCATGAGGATAATCCTCTCCAGTAGCTTAGTAGTTGATTAGGTGGTTGGTTGAGCTAGGTTGGTGGTAAAATTTGGGCAGTTTGTAGGGATGCTTTTGTATGTAGCACTGATATCCCTGGCTGCAGTAGATGTGTAGGTGAGAACTGATGGTTGGTTATTTTGGTTGTTTGCTTGGAGGTGGCTGGAAAATGGCATGCTGCCAATGACAGAACTTGTGCTCTATGTGGCAATGTAATAAGGCATGTTTCATGGTTTGACAATGGTTTCCTGGTTTCTTATTTTTCTCGTTGTATAATGCTTTTCGAGTGAAATGGCAAATGCATGTAGGTATGTGGGATTGAAATGGTTTGTTTGTTTTACGTGATAACATGTTAATTGCAATTGAATTGAAAGAACTGGCAGGGTACGAACATATAAGGCGACAGATGTAAACTTCATTCACATCATGTATTTTACAGTATTGAGAGTTCACTACTCAGTAGTTGCAGTTGCTTAGCTTGCTACAGGTATTTGTTACATCCAAAATAGATCACAGCAACACTACATACCCTAGGTTGGTTATAGACCCATACAACCATCATCACATTAGGTATTATACACAAAATAAGTTGGCACAGACATTGCCAAAAGTTTCTAGTTTTTTGAAAACACACACAAAAGCTATTCCCTTCTTCATCTGTCTGGATTAATAGCTGTCACCAAAGAGCAGGTGCTGAAGTCTTCCTCTTCCTGCTCCCCTTGATGAAGGTGCACCTGTACCTCTGCCATGTTGGCTTGCATGGCTTGGTCTTGCAGCTTGGCTTGCATGGCTTGCATGGCCCCCTCTTCCACCAGCTTAGCTCACTTTTGCATTAGTTTGGCTTGAGCTTCCAGCTTGGCTTGTTCCTTCTTGGCTCAGAGGTGGCTGGCTTGGACCCAGGTGCACAGAAGTTGCTTGCCTTCCTGTTGGCTGCCCCTGTTGCAGCGCACAAGTATTACAAACTACAATCTGCATGCATAGCAATTTATGCAGAAATGGTTTAATAGTTTCTTACCTTGGTTGAAGAAGATTTGTTTCTCTTAGCACTTGGACCAGCATCCACTAACCTCTCTGCTTCTCTCTTGTTCTTAGCTTTGGCCCTTTTAATGTGAGGATTGGCCTTGTTACCAGCTTCTGGGTTCTTAGGGCACTTCCTAGAATTGTGACCTTCATGTCCACATAATCTACACCTCATCTTGATGCCAACTCTGCTAATCTTCTTTGCTTTAGGGTCCTCTCCTACTTCTCTTCTTCTTTCTGTCTTTGGCCTGCCAGGCATCTTCACATACTGTGGTGGATCAGGTCTGGGCATGTCAGCAATAGGCCAGTTCACAGGACCTTCAATTGGCTGCAGAACATGGGCATAAGTCCTCCTGTAAGCTTCAACAGAGTAGCATGGAGCTATGTAGTCATCTACTTTTCTGGATGCCTTGTAAATGGAACTGATTGCATGACAACATGGAAGGCCAGATAGCTGCCAGTATCTGCAAGTGCAAGTGCCCTGTTCCAAGTTGACGACATACTTCCTATCTTCTTTTTCTTGGACCTCAAAGCCATCTGCTCCATTCCACAGAACAGTACAACACCCAGACCTCTCAATGTTACTTTTCAGTTTCTTGAAAATGTTTGGGCATATGGTGCCTGTCCACTTGGCTGCCTTGGCTCTGCTCTCCTGGATTCTAACCATGACCTTCTTCCTGATTGCTTCATTCATGGATATGACTGGATAATACCTAGGATCCATGATGCTGTTGTTGAAACTCTCACACATGTTGTTGTCTACAGAATCACAGTTGGCTCCTATCTTGAAAAAAGCTCTACTCCAGTGCTGTGGGTCTGTTCTCATCATATCAGCAGCCCCTTCTGGTGTATCTTCAGCCAGCCATGCTCTATACATGGTAAACAGGGATGGGCATGGTGCCTTAGTACATCTTCACCACTTTTTCTGCAACTTCTTGTCGGTGTACTTCTTTCTCCAGTTGGCATAAATATGTCTACCACACATTCTGTGTTCAGCATTGGGCACCAGTTCTTTCACTGCCTTGAGCAACCCCTTCTGCTGGTCAGATATGATAACCCAATCAGCACCTCCATCCATGATATTCAAGTCTCTCTATAACAGGCCAAGAAACCAATACCAAGAATCATAACATTCAATTGCCACTGCTGCCCAGTCCACTGGATACATCTGATTGTTTGCATCTCTTCCTATTGCACACAATAAGTTGCCATTGTGTGCACCTTTGAACCAGCAGCCATCTAGTCCTATTACTTTCCTGCAACCAGCCAAGAAACCTTTCTTGCAAGCATCAAAGCACATATAGAATCTATCAAACACTTTCCTATCCTCTATTTCTGGATCTAGGCATACCACAACTGTACTTCCTGGATTTTTCCTCAAAAGCTCAAGTTGGTAGTCATAAACCCTGGAATACTCTCCTTTCATCCCATCTAGAGCCTGCTGCAATACCAAGCTTTTTGCTCTCTTGCACTTTGAAAGTGAGACATCTGCCAGGAAGTCTTTCTGAACCCTGGTCTGGATCTGACCTGGCTTCCACGTTGGATTGTCCTTGATTTCCTAAAAATAGTGCTTGGCAATCAAACTTGATGTGACCAGATTATTATCCCTTCTTGGAGGACAGGTGTGATCGTCATTAAAAGTGACAACCTTGAACCACTCTGATCTACTACTTTTGGAGTCATATATCATCCAGCTGCAGTTAGGCCATGTACACCAAGCCCTCACCTTAGTTGCTTCATCTTTATCAAACCTCAGATGCCTGTGTGTCCTCAAACCATATTTGATTAATGCCTTCTTAAACTGTTTCTTCTCTCTGAAGGCCATGCCAAGACAGAACACAGGAACATGAGCCTTACTGTCATACCTATTCTCCAAGCTCTTCCACCTCTCTGTTTCACCATCACTATTTTTAGCATAGTCATACTCATCACTTGAATCCATGTATGGACTACCTTGTTCATCCAGGTTAGTAGGCACCTCATCAACCAAATCTTCAGCAGCATTTGCCTTAACCTGATGACCATGGATTCCAAGCTTGTTTGCTTTATGCCTCCTTCTAATTTCATAAGCAAACTTCCTAAGTTCTTGAGCCTCTTCATCCTCTGCAGAGCTATCCTCAGATAGGGGCTGCACATAATCATCATCTGAATCTTCTTCTGAGCTACCATCAGAACCAGAAATCACATTCTTTCCTTTGCCTTCCACATCCTGCTGAACACTTGCTGTTGGCTTTGAAGGAGACTTATAGAAAGCACAGAATGATCTCATGTCCTTGTCATCCTTCCAATACATGCCACTTCCTACTTTTCTTTCATCTCCACTTGCTGCACAGCCTGCACTGTCTCCATTGTGTCCAATGTGTCCACTAGCTGCAGATGCTTCATCAAATGCATCATCATCACCTTCATCCTCTGGTGACACCACTTCAACTGCGTGTACATCAACTACATCATCATCCTCATCCTCATCCTCATCTCCTGCCCAAATCCCTTGGTCATCTGCAACCAACTCAGTACCCACATTCTCAGCATACATGTCCACTACCATTCCTTCTGGATAGTAATCATTACCACTGTGAGCCTCAAGCATTTGATGACATGAA
The DNA here is from genome assembly GCA_015844335.1 of Chrysopogon serrulatus. Taxonomy (NCBI): domain Eukaryota; kingdom Viridiplantae; phylum Streptophyta; class Magnoliopsida; order Poales; family Poaceae; genus Chrysopogon; species Chrysopogon serrulatus. Next base: position 80,830 of record JADLZL010006054.1, on the reverse strand, counting down.
GCATCATCAGTCAACAAGACCAGCCCAGTTGTTAGTTCCATGTTTGGCTTCAACCAATACAATCTGGTGACATTGTCAGTCTTGTAATGATCTTCCAGATGTCCCGTGATCTCAAAATATGACAGCTTGTCCACATCAATCCAAGATTCAGCTATATCTCCACCCAAATAATGCACATGAGGCCCCACTGTCTCAAACCAACCTCCATAATGAAACCTGATGCATAACATGTCTATGTTCACCATCCTCACGCCTGACATCAGCAAAAACAACTCAAGATTATATACTGTCTACTGAAATAACTAACAACAACAGAACCTTAACCCACATAGCATCGAAATCATGTAGCGTATGAAATCCAGTGAAAAAACCAACCCCTTCACCGCTCATTCATCACGAATACAACTGGACTACCACAGCAACAAACATTTGCACACACTCTAGACCATCGAAGCCATTCCACCATTCAACAGAGAAAACCCCACCTCACTCAAATCACACTACCCACCGACTACATCATCAGTGCTGCGAATCTGGGCAAGGAGGACAGTGCACTGACCTAGAGGAGATTGTTGAAGTCGATCGCTGTTACCCGCCGCCGATCATTCCACCTCGCCCTTCTCGCCTCGGTGAGCGCCGTCAAGAGGAGAGAAGAAGGTGGAAGCTACGGACGGCGTGAGAGAGATGGAGGGGAGCCGGTGTGGAGTAATAAAGGGGGGCGGCTGCCTGATAGGTGGGACCCACCTGTCAGCCTCCTTCATCACATGCCCGCGCCCTTCCCCTGCCCACCGCGTCGCCAGCGTGGCCAAACCGCTGCCACGGTGGCGCCATGTGGGCAAAACCGCCCAGGAAAACCGCCTTAGGATGTTATTCGAACTGATTCCAAAAGTTTAGGGTGTTCGTTAACCGGTTTTAAAGTTGAGGGCCTTGGTTAGTCAGTGATCAATAGGTCAGGGGGGTATGTAGACTTTTTCGGATGATTAATACCCTAACAGGGCCCAACCCATAATTATAACTAATACCTTCACATACACCTTTACCACTAACCTATCCACCTAAAGCCTCCATCTTTCCACCACCCAAAGTTAGGGCTTGCTGAGTCCTCTATGTACTCAATCCCCTTGCTCCTATATTTTTAAGCGGGGAAGTCTGCGGGGAGTATATCCGAGGATGAAGCTGCTAAGGACTACTGCGAGGATGGAACACCCGAGGATACACGAAGACGGCGCTACACGGCTACACGAAGGAGCTATGCTAGGAGTACCACATTCACGCTATAGGAGTATAAGTCTAGGGTTTCGTCCGCACTCCAAGTTGCCTGTAGACATGGAGCCACGTTGTCATAGGATCGCTGTCTAGATCTCTGATATATGATATAAAGCCAGAGGCCAAGCTATGTAATCTGAACCATGTATCATGTTTTCCTCATTAGCAATAAAGTATGGATTTTTATATCAATCTTTGTCGAATTGTGCGTATCGACTACTTGATCCGAGGGGGCGATACATGATGCACAATGGATCCCAAAATAAGGGTCCGACAACAACTCAATATTGTTTTCCTTGCGCTACACCAGAATTAACTACTGTTTATCTTCCATTGAGATACTTCCTAAGGTTTGGTCTATCAAGCAATCACCCGCAGCGAAGCGCGGGCATAGTGGCTAGTAACAAGTAACGAGTCACGCATTGCGCGTTATGCATGGTAACCCCCAATTGCACAATGTAATTTCTGATATAATCGTATGCGAGAAAAGCGAAGATTGAATACCACCCGTTATAATCAAACATTGATTATAGAAGTGTAATATATATAATATGATTCTCCAAATTTTACTTTGAGCATTTAATTATTTTTTTATACTCTATAATTTTTTATAGATTTATAATTTTTTGCTACGCACATAGATATATATTATGTCTACATATATAATAAAGGACGTGGAATGGAGGACGTGGAATGGAGGAATGTATATTATAATTTTCCAAACGTTGTAAAGTTTGAATGATATGTGCGTTGTAGTGCAGGGGAGTAACTATATATTGTTGAAAATACAATGTCTATGAAGCCACAACATATAAAAAATGGTCAAAATTGCTTAAGAAGAGAATAAAAGTCAGAATTGCTCAAAGGTGGTTAAAATTTTTTGAAACAACCTCGGATGGAGAAACAACAAAAGCTAAAGTTTTACAACTCGACGTCATCTACATGTTTGCAGTTGAAATTTTTTCATTTGAACTTTCCTTTCCAAAAACTTTTATTCATTTGAATTTGTTTAGTGTCCTAAATATTTATTTAAAATCTCAAAAAGAGAATAAAAATGGAATGAATCCTTATGGACACCATCATCTTATTGAGTGGACTTGCAGCGTGAACTTTCATGCCAAAAATCAGGTGACTTGTGACTACCTAGTGAAATCTACGTATTAAAAAATTGCTATTTTTGGGTCCAGTTTTGATCAAGGAAAAGAATCAGACTTTATTCCTTACATTCAGGGGTATCACTAGTATAATATTTTTAATGGTGAAGGTTAAATCTTATTAAACGTGGTGGTTTTATGGACCACTACCAAGCAAAAGTAATGTGACTTTGAGAAATCAAACTCGCGACCTCACACTCAATACTATCAAGTCTTACCACTACACTACTCACTAATTCATATCTATAAATAATATGCTATATTTTTACATCAATATTTCATAATCTTATATTAGATGTTTTAGCTACGAAATGAACTCAAATAAAAAACTTTTAACTACAAAGTTATTTTTTCAAGTACTACAACTTTGGTATAGAATGTATCTCCAACGGAGATAGTTTGAAAAATTTAAAAAATGTGTTCTGAAACATGTGAACTTCAAACACATATTTAAAACTTAGAATACTTTAAATCAATCAACATCAAAGATGTAGTTCAGATCGACAACTAGAAGTTTGGTATTAACTATGTGAACTATGAGATCTATTAGGAAATAAAAAATTTAAATTTCGAACTCTATAACTTTCAAAAACACATTTGGGACTCTAAACATCTTTAAATTAAAAACTTTTCAACTACAAAGTTATAGATTCTATTGAATACTATAAATTTTCTATAGAACATGTCAACATTTAAGATCATTTGGTAATTTCAAATTTTAAATATTGAAATCTATGCACTTACAACATTGTTTTTAGGACCTAAACAATTTCAAAAAAAACTTCTCAACTATAAAGTTGTAGATCTTATCGAGAGCTATAATTTTAATATAAAGTTTGTCTTTTCTGATTTCATATGAATAAGTTATGAATTATTTTCTATTTGCAACCATTAACCGTGCCAGTTGCCTTAAGAGCAACCAGCAACCACCATGGTGGTTGCTTTAAGGTGACCGATACGGTTGAACGATTTATCGTGGCGGTCAATAATAAAAAAAACGCCTGCTACAATAGATCTAAGCATTTTAAGTGGCAGCTGGATTTTTTGACCGCTACAATTAAAAAAGGGAACCACCTTGCAAAATTATTTTTTGTACTAGTGGGTTATTGATTATTACAAACATTTAACTCAATAAAATAAAAGTCCATCTTAAAATCAATTGTAAAAATAACATAGAACAACATAGCTGCTTCTTCCAATGTTTGACACACTTGGAGGTTTCAGATCGGCAACTCTCAAAAAATAATTTTTCTTATCAATCATATTGTCCAGCAAATGTGTGCAAGTTCTATATATTAACAATAAAGCATGTTCATCCTACCGCCATTTGTATTATGCATTAAAAAGGCCACACATCCAAGAAATTGGTTTAGCATTACAACAATCAAAGAACAAATGCTGAATTATTTGTTCCTACAACAAAAGGCACAATTATATCCATGTTCACATTCCAATATATTGGCTATATTATCTTTGATTAAAATAACACACCTCTTCAGGAACCATATGAAATCTTAAAATTTTCAATGGTAATAACCTTAAACATCAAATAAGTTGTGAAACATTGATCCCCCGCTAACTAGAAGATGTCAATAAATGCAATTTAGTGCAATGAAACTATTTGTTATTGAGCCAAGAAAAACATATCCATTCCATCATGTAAATTACTGTTCCTTATCCTTACTATAGGACTAATCCATTATGGTAGCTTATTCTTTAATAATGCCCACCTTAATGAAGGAGTTGTCAAAAGAGTTTGTGTGATGATGACATCTGCCCCCAAACCTTATCGATCTATTATCCTACAATTGAATAGTACCTTTTATTTTATCTCTTTTTTACAGTTTAGCCCATCTTTTAGAAAAATAATATTTATATTCTGTATTTGTAATTTAGCTCATACCATCACACAATTATGCATCAACAAAAAACTAAATACCAATGTAAATCCTAGTAGTTCCATTTGGAATATATGTGATAGTATAATTTAGCTCATACCATCACTTTATCTTTCTTCCAAGTTCATTGAATAGCATCGCATTGAAATATTGAGCTATGAGGTACTAGGGAGTCTTGAAGCAAGAATCATTGGCTTGTTACTCTTGGAGGTTGCTACCTCTTAGATGGCTTTGGGGCTCGTTGTTTTTTGTGGAGCACATCAAAAACTATTATGAATGTTATCTAGAGTTAATTGTGAAATATTTTGTTCTCATCTCTCTAGAGCATTGAAGATCAACTCTAGTGGAATCGAGGTGTGGAGTAGTTGTTTGGTTCTACCTGCTGGTGATCAAATTGTAGCTTTATATAGGCATGGTTGAACACTTAACCCACCATAATGTGGATTAGGGGTGATTAGCAAGTCATCGATACCAGCATGGAATAAAATCATTATCTCATAATCAATTGCATCTTGTTATCTAGTTACTTTCTCGCAATTCAGTTTGAGCTCTTTACATTCCTAGAGATTGGATTCTTGCTTATTGTGATCCTAAGACCCCCTTCTGTAACTAATTAAATTTCCTAATGTTAGTTATGATTTAGTTGAAACTACCTATTCGACCCCCTTAAGTCAGTATCGTTGATCCTACACAACTCCATAGCACCATTAATAGCCAAAGTTTGAATAATATGCAAGCTTTAAGGAGATTCCATCTAGCACACCCTCACACTTATGTAGTGTTAGTGTGGTAGTCTTGGTGGCACCAATGTCAATAGAAAGGGCGACAACATCAACCACATCCATTAGTAGAAATCCTACGAAGCTATGCCATGTAAGAAGCATAGCTTGGCGCAATTACTACAACAACCCTTCCAACAACATGGAATCAAGTGGGATAGATGCTTGAGGGCCTATGATTCAAGTTATATGTTGTTAACAGATTTATTTTTGAAATTTGCTGCAGTCTATTTACCCCATATACATCTTGTAAGTTGCACGGCAAGAGCAAGACAACTCATTGTATTGCCTGTCCTATATAAACTCTCCATGATAGTGAAGATTGTCTATTGGCGCCCATGGTTTTTTTGCGCAAGGGATTAACGTGTCAAATCTATGTCTCATGTTCGATATTTAGTTGCTAACATACTCTTTGTCCCAAGACTGTAATTCAATGTTTGGATGACCGAGTCAAATTTTGCTAACTTTGATTAGGTTTATAGAATATAGTATCTATGTCTATATATCCAAATAGGTTTAAAATAAAAAATGTATCATTAAGATAGTGATTGTGATATTTGTTTGGTTTCATAAATATTAACTCTTTTATATATTTGGTCAAACTTGAGAATGGTTTACCTAGAAAAGCTAGAATTGCATATTTCTTTGGGTTGGACGACCATATGCATTATTATGTTGACTTCTACTATATAAGATAGTAGTAATCTCCTAGGTGGGCCAGGTGGTAGATTTTGTTCACTGTCCTCAAGTCTTCCATTAATTGACAAAGTTTTTTACATATGCCCACCAAGCGATTGGATTGGTTGTGTCTTAAGCAAGCAAACTACGGTCATGGAAACTTTCCAAAGACTACAAGCACTACTGGGGGTGTTGGATGGAAACGACTGTGACTAGCTAGGTCAGCCAAAAAGAGGTCCTGCAGAGTGGTCTATTCTAGCATAGGGTAGCTACCTCGTGGAGATTGTTATGAAAGCAATGGATCGATGCCACATACATGAACTATATGTTCGAGCAAATAATGCTTCTGTGAGATCTTTTAAATTTGCATATGTTGTCACATGATTACAGCATTGTACTTTATTATTCATGGTTGGCTTTCCAATGAGTCTACTAATAAGTACCAGCAATCATATTTATCTTTCCCCATGGTACGTTATGAATGATTTGAAGCGTGTAATATGCAACAAAGTAATTTTTTGAAGTGTCAATGGGGGTAAATTCCCAGCTGATTTCATTAAATCATATTGCTGGTAGCATGACCTTGTAGTTGGGGAGTACAGGGAGGGAAAACACAGTATTTGGTTAAGTGCAAAAAAGTAGTTATTACTCTTCTTTTCAAGATAAAATATATGACCATATCCGCTCATAGACATAAACACATACACCCACACACCCCTATCGCTATAAATATATGTACACACCTACCCCTATAAATGTTAGTTACATACACCCACACACCCCTATCGCTAGAAAAAGTTATTTTATTTTAGATGAAATGTGACCCAAGGTTAATGTTTTGTTGATTTTTCTATTTAAATTGAGCGATGAATCTATTCCTAGCAATAAGATAATGTTGGAACCATGTGACGCAATGGTTGGAACCTTTTCTCTATGTAAAATAATTCACTGCTAAATGGGGCTCATATTAGATGGTTTGTTTGTCATATATTGTTTGGAATCAGTCTTCAGAGTTAAATGTCCTTTGATAGTCATAGCATCTGAAGCCATACAAGATAAATTATTCCTCACATTTTTCATTTAGATATTTTGTCATTTTGTATAACCTCTATTCAAAGCAAGACATTACTTATTAACATGGTTTTGTTTAGCGATATACCATAAAAGATAAGGGTTGGTCAAGAAAATAACTAGGATGGGGTTGTGCAAACCCTATTGAGCATGGTAAATACTTGGTCCTCTTATCCTCCTACAACAGTTACCACTCAACTCTTGTCTCCCTTGCAAACAATAAGTATCATCAAGAATACCTCCATTCATGACATCTCCACCATCACATTGCCCTCGGACACCACCTCACTCCCACCCTAATTTGGTCTTCTCCTCCTCCCCTGTGGTGGTCTTTCCTATGCATACTCGCTCTAACACTGACGCTAATGATATAAAAACACTAGCAGACATAAGCGAAATCAGCATGACGTCCATCATATATGCTAATTGATATATAGATATAGAGGGGAAAATCACAGGTCCAAATATCAGCCAAATTAGTGATAGAAAGGAAAACTAGTAGGCCAAGAAAACCGAATTGAGAGGCTACTAATTGATAGGGTTTTATATCTAGTTCTGATATGGTGTCATGAAAAGTTGGTGGGCGGTGGAACCCATTGGAAAATCTACATACCATTATATAAAAAAACATTTTGCATTGATCGATCTCTGATCAGTTTAGGTCTAACAAATACGAAAATTGATGTGATATCATCATCATTGAAGACTGGATCTGCAGGGGTTTATATGGAACTGAACTAATTAACAAACAAATATATATAGATATCAAGGTCGAGCTCCTAGGATTAGTTATTACTTTCAACTAAAATATAGGTACTCCAATTGTAAATATCCCTATTAAGAGTGGCCATTGAAGCTTAGAGGGACAACTGGCAAAAATATATAATATTTAATTGGTGAAAATTTTAATGTTACATAATGAGGAAACGGAAAACAAACACAACATAATAAGTAGAAAAAACATTCTATTCTTGTCAAAACCAATTGACATATAGTTCTATGCATGCAGAGGAGGATTAGGTGAAGCATTATTATATTGCATTTCCATGTACTGCATCAAGTCTGTTTTAGGTTTCACGAACTGTTGGGAGCTATAACATGGAAGGTTTCAACAATAAATGGTACAATAAATATTAAAATACTAGTAATTACTTAATTCTTTAACACGTATATATGGAGTCTAACTCAGATTCTTCTTCTTCCGGTATTTGCGTTTTGAGCTTTTCTTGGTTTCGCCTCTTTTTCATTCTTTTAGGAGCAACTATCTTGATTCCAGCTACCATATTTGCTTATTTACCTAGGTAGGCTTTCTCTTATAGATTTCTTTGGCTCACGGTTCTGACTTTCCTCATAGTGGCAATTACTTTCTCCGCAACTACAGAAAACATATCCCGCCACTATCTAGAATTCCCTTGCTTGAGAACAACCTACCCATTGGCTCTCCGAACCGTGCGGGAAGGTTTCCCATCACACGGCTCATCAACTTGATCTTCTGCGGGAACCTTATGCTTATGTAAGAACAGGCCTGGCAAAAGAAGTACGGTCTCGCTTTCCTTTGCCACTCAAGTGTACGGCATCTGCCGTGCTTAGTTCTTCCCTTCCCTAACCCAGTGCTCAAAAAGCTAGGCAGGATGGTAATGATCCATGGCACGTAGTAATTGGTGAAAATTTAATCATACATAATGCGGAAAAGGGAAACAAACACAACATAATAAGTAGAAAAAGAATCCAACTATTGTCAGAACCAATTGACATATATAGTTTTATGCATGCAGAGGATTATGTGAAGCGTTATATTGAACTGAACATGACCCAATCTGCATCAAAGTGACCATTTTCAAACAGCAGGCTAGACAGCAGTCAACAAACTCTTAGGAGAGTGGTCGACCATCAGATTACAGCATAATTATGTGGTAGAGTGTAGATGTTTGCCAGATGCAGTTATCAGAAACAAAGGCTCAAAGGAGAAGCAAGATTGAAATGCTTACAGAAAAAAGATTATAGATGGTATAAAGCCAATGAAAAGAACATGCATTTCAATGTACCGCAGCAAGCCTGTTTTATGTTTTACAAACTGTTTGGAGCTATAACACAGAAGGTTTCAATAAAAATTAATATATTAATAATAACTTAATTCCTTAACATGTATATGAAGTTGGTGCTCTAAGAGCTACTCAGGATGGTAACCCATATAGCACATATCAGCTGATCAGCCAGGTTATATATATGGACCAAGAAGCAGATTTTGTTCACGATCCTCATGGCCTCCGTTAACAAAGCATTTCACAGAAGCATTTGCCATGAACAGACCACAAAGCTCCTTGTATCCTCGGCCATTTTGTGAAATCCCAGGTGATAATTGGATTCGCACCATCTTTAGCTCAGGTGCAGATTTGAATAGAAGCTTCAGGAAATCAAGATCATGATCAATTACATTGAAGCCTTCAATATCCACCTCTTCAAGACGGGTCAATGAAACATCTTGATTTCCGGCAACAATAGTATTTTTGGAAAATGGATTCTGTGCACAAAGATCATATTAGGTACTGGTGCTGCAGGTATATTATATATGACCTAGTTCAGATCACTACCGGAATCTGGCTCTTTGCCGAGTGTCAATTGCTTTGCCGAGTGTTTTTTTTCGGACACTCGGCAAAGAGCTCTTTGCCAAGTGCCAAAGAAAAAAAAACTCGGCAAAAAAAAAAGCACTTTCGGCAAAGAGCCTTCTTTGCCGAGTGCCAGAAAAAAAGGACCCGGCAAAGAGTTCTTTGCCGAGTGCTTTTTTGGCACTCGGCAAAGAGGCCTCTTTGCCGAGTGTTATTTTTTTGGCACTCGGCAAAGAAGGTCTTTGCCGAGTGTTTTATTTTTACACTCGGCAAAGACAGATTTTAGAGTATATTTTGGAGCAGTAAATTAATTTAAATAAAAAAATTTCAACTACAAAGTTGTATAACTTTTCAAGATCTACAACTTTTATTTTGGCCATTTCTTAATTTGACAAAGTAAAATTAAATCTATTTACAAATCTCACATATCTCTCTCGTAGTTTACTTAAACTACAAGAGAGAGATATAAGATTTGTGAACAATGTTTCTACCACTATGTCGGATAATCAAATGACCAAAATGAAAGATGTAGGTGTTGTGAAATTATACAACTTTGTAGTTGAATATATTTTAATTTGAATTAATTTTGCTAACGAAAAAGTACAAATCGCATTTCTCAAATTTGAAATTTGAATTTTTGAAAGTATCTCGGATGGAGAAACATCCAAAATAAAAGTTATAGATCTCGAAAAGTTATGAAACTTTGTAGTTGATAACTTTTTCATTTGAATTTATCTTATCATGCGAAATCGCATTCAAATCCGTTGAAATTTGAAATTCAAATTTTATAAACGACCTCGGATCGAAAAACTCCTTAAATAAAAATTATAGATCTCGAAAAGTTATAAAACTTTATAGTTGACAAGTTTTTTATTTGAATTCGTTTAGAGTCTCAAACAAGCAATTTTCACTGATTTTGCATAATATTTAGGGAACCCAAATGAAGTGTAGACACAAGTGACCGTGTAGTGTAGTGGTAGGGGAGGTTCCGCGCGAGGGAGAGGTCATGAGTTCGAATCCCGTTCGATACGAAGTCTCGAAAAATGCCACAAAAAATCCTGCTAGATAGAGAAGAATGGGTGTTGGTCGGTGGGGCCCTCCCCCGATTAAATTTTTTTTTTTTTTATTATTTTCGGGTTTTTTATTTTGATCTTTGCCGAGTGTCGGGCACTTTCGGCAAAAGGCTTTGCCGAAGTGCCCGAAAAAAACTCAGCAAAGAGGTCTTTGCCGATGGATTCTTTGCCGAGTGCAACACTCGGCAAAGAAACGAAATCCGGTAGTGGATGCATGAACTAATCGAACTTATACCATGTTTGGAGATAGGACCAGCTGTAGCCTTTGAATACCATTGAGAATCTTGAGGAGATGAACCACCAGTGATCCAAAATCACGCCCTTCCATTTTGAGTTCCAGCTTCAAAACTGAGAAATTGTTGAGCGGAAGGCGTGGAATTTCTTCAGCAAAGCTCCGTCTTGCATGAGGGCCATTAGTATCCTTAAAAAATAAAATTTGTAGTACATATAAACATAAATGGCTGAAATAATGGTACAGTTTTGTAAGTTGAAAAACTGTGCAGCAAAGAAGACATAAGACACACCTCGTTGGCAATTATCACCATGGACAGGACATGGATGTTGTTGCTTCCACAGTTTAGTTGTCCATATTTGCTGTCCCTCTCCTTCGCTATTGTCAAACTCTCAAGGTGCCACCGCCTTTGATACCCAACAAAATGAGATACTATGGAGAAATACTTATAAGAGAGATTCTCCATCATGGGTGCCAAGAACTTGGTCATGACGAAGTCCCGATCCGCCCAGCATAGCAGCTTAAATTTTTTTAGCATGGGGGTGATTATTTCGACATGTCGGGATCTAGTGCTCCCAACATCAACAGGTGTATCCTTAAGAAAGAGCTCCTCAAGTGAGCTGGAGCAAATCGATACATCATCGAGCTTCCAGTAGCAGCCCATGTCAAGCTTGCGCAGGTGTGGGCACTTGCAGAGAAAGATGTTAGGGTTGACGGAGCAGAACGAAAGTGTCAACCTGTGTAGGTTGGAGAACTCGCCATCCGACGGCAAGGTGAAGCAGCAGTTCCAGATCTGCAGGTTCATGGAGGTGGCAGTATTGAAAAAGGGTAGCTCGAAAGGGAGATCTTGATCGCTTATGCCTCCCACGTCGAAGATGAGCTCGGTCGGCCTGCGCTCCTTGGCAGCACTGAGCAGCGAGGAGACCTCCGCGGGGGGCAGCCCACCGATCCGTCTCGGGATGCGGATCTCGAGGCGCCTGAGCTGGGAGGAACGGGCCTGTGTGAGAAGATCGCGGAGCCTATCTGGTTCGATGCCGCGGAAGATCATCACTGGAAGGTGGTGCCAGACGCAAGACCACCGTTTGGCGACGATGCTTGTGCGCGCAGCTTCCGCTGTAGATCCGAGACCGGCAAGCACCTCGGCGAGCATCTCGTCAGGGAGGCTGCTGATCTGGTCCCCGGCCTCCCCATCGCCACCGTTCTTCTCCGACGGGCAGCGCTGAGGACCGCCGCCGTGCTTGCCTCCCTCCTGGGAGACGGTGCTGCCGCCCCCTGACCCCAGCTCCATGGCGAGAGAGAGAGAGAGAGAGAGGGAGAGGTGGGGACTGGGGGGTGACGCGCTGACGGCTGCAAGGTCACGCAGATAGAGACGTTCTAGGCTGCGGCCTGCGGCCTGCCGGACGGTCCACGTGACGACGATTCGCTGGCAAAAGTTCGACTTGTGGGACCACTTCAGCCTGACGCGCCGCAGCACGCACACAGTAAACTAGTCCGAGAATGTTTTCTTCTGTTCCTGCTTTCTGATGACTGACGACGACACGACGCTGCTCCACAGTCTAGGGGATGGACGTCCATCTGCCAGATCAACGACAAGGTCACTGGTCGTCCCACCGGGCTCCTGTATGTCTAGAGAGCTGCCGTGGGGTCTCTCTCAGTCTTCACCCTTCTTCCTTATAGCCGGACCTTCGCCGGCGTACTGCGGTCTGCGGAGCTCCATGCATACGTTCTTCACGGACACAGCCGAAGAAACCATGATATGATGAGATGGAAGCAGGAAGATGGCCTACGCGTTAGCTGATGTCAGGTGATTTGTTCACTAATAAACTTTTAGTCCTATGTTTGGCTGTTATATATTTACTGAAGTCAAATAGTTTTTATTTCTTTGAAAGGTACTGGAGTCAAATAGTCAACTTTCACAAAGCCAGACTTCTCTAATTGCTGTCACCTTAAAAAAAGTTGTCCTCGAATAAAAGGCTGAGCATCTCCAAGAGTTTTCAAGACCCATCCCCAATTTATATTTTTTAGCAAGATTAAGGTCCTGTTTGGCACGGCTCCACTTCATTATTAGTAGAGCCATTTATTTTGGCTTCAGCTCTATAAACGGCTCTATAGGTGGAGCTAGAGCCGTTTTGGTAAACCGTTTGGCAAAACAGCTCCACGTATGCAATTCCTTAAAATATGCTCTCACAAAACGTCATGTAGGATGAAGTGAAGCCGGGTGAAGCCACAATTTTTGGCTCCATCTCATCTCAGAGCTCTGTGAGAGCACGATTTAAGGAACTTTGCATGTGAAGCTGTTTTGTTTTACCCCGTTTGGCACAAAACGGCTCCAAATGGCTCCCGAAGCTGGTGGAGGAGCCATACCAAACGGGGCCTAAATAAACTGCAAGATTAATTGATAATTATGTAACACAAACTATAATAAACTTTTGCAATACTTTTGACATTTGATAGAAGTTACTCCCTCCATCCCACAAAACATGTGAAGCAGGTTTCTAGTTTATCCAACAATTCCATCAGCTGTATTCAAATGCCTAAGGCAGAAATGAGAAAATCCAACGAAAAAGAAGGCACCAATGCACTACTATATAAAGAGTAAAAGTCATCTAAATTTACCAAAAAACACACATGTAGATGATATGATGATACACAACCTTGTAAAATATCTTGTCTAGACTCGATTCATTTGTGAGATATAAAAATAATAAATTTTTAACATATCATTTGGATAACTTTCTAGCTTGAAATTTATTATTTTTCATAAAACAGCAATTCCACAGCAGCATTATCACAATGGATTCATTAAAAAAAACTGTTTGTCATAAATTTTCACCATCTGTTCGTAAGTGCTAGGCATTGTGCCCAAAACCGGTGCTGAAATCATTGTGATGGTAATCATTTTCAAACTATACCACAACCAATCTACGTACTATGACTTCAAAAGAGTCGTTATTAGTCGTTAGCAAGTGATTATCGGTCGCTATAACACTTTACTGATTGATGCCATCATTTCACACGGTGTCAATATAAAGCTATACCAACCAACAGGGATTACACCAATCGATAGTTGCACGCTAAAATTGGAGAGTGGTACCTTTGGCCTAAAGCAGCTGCAGCCTTTATTTGCTCCTCACCAGCATGCTCTCTCTATATCTACCGCACAGATTCCACCCTTCTAGTCATTGACACCTTAGCCCCTTCAGTCACTCTCCTGCCCCATTTCTTCCTCAGGTTGTCCAGGAGATGGATTCCCTCCAAGAAACCCCCATTGGCCAACTCCGATTCATCGGGGATACGGTGTTATCCTCCATAGCTTGGCCACCCTAGAAAAGCACCGAGGGCCCTATCATGCCCAGTTTTTCATTCTTGCCATCTTCGAACCCTAGCCACGCCTCTCCACACGATGCAAGATCTTGCCAAGATTTGAATTGTTGCCTACTGCTACCACTAACATCATTCGACTCTCCATCATTGAGGACCATTTGCCAAGCTCTGCTCTAAGGTTTTGAAGCTATAGGCGTTGTTCACTTTCTCTGATTCTCGGCCTCTGTTGCTTGCTTGCCACCACTAGATGATTGTTGACACCTCTTAATGTTATCTCTAGCAACGGCGCTAAAAATGCTTGTAAGCAGAGCATCGCTACTAGAATGCCAAGTTGTCATCCCCAGCATAACACCAAGAGATGTGGTATTAAATCATGCCACCATTTAGAATATAGAAATAGTATCCGCAAGCGCACAGATCAAATACCATTGTAGCATTTTACCTGGAGTATTACCGGGTTGTCATTTGTATTTTCCCAAAGAAAGGTCTACATGGCTCTCGTGTAAGGGTAGCGTGATAACCTAGTGTGTAATGGATAGGCATAACCATGTCCTCACTACTCAATGCAGGGGTAAGTCACAAGATAAATGATAAAGATAAGTATAAATCATCAGCATAAACAGATAGAGACTCCTAGCTATATCATTAGGGTTACTAGTAGAAAATCAAGAGATATTCCTGTGTTATTCCTAGCTACATGTCAATGCATATTATGGTTAGTGCAGTACACTTAGTAGTCATAGCTAAGGTTAGCATTACATCTATTCATAGTGGACATACTAGGGAAGTTTTAGAACATAGCACGCCCTTCCTTCGTACAAAAGCCCTACTGTGCCTATAAACAGGGTTTGGACTACATAGGACTCAATAGGATTGTCACACCCGCGATCTACTAAGCCTGGCCTATAGGGTGCCTTCGCAGATAAACAACGTATAAGCACCATGCTTACACAATGTTTACCACTCACCCAACGATCAATTAGATGAGCGCTATACGAACCTATGAATAAGTATAATGTCAATCTAGTTATACTAAGCATATAACCACAATAGACAAAGAACAATATAACTATGAATATAAGTAGATAAGTATTCATCAATTCAATTGTAGCAATCATATAACTATACAATGATAGAGAATAAAGGTGAGAGGAGGTAAAAACTATACCAAATCCAAGCTCATGATGGCTGCGGAATCCAAGCCTTCGCTTGCCTCCCTCTAGTTCTAACTAGCTATCTAGGCCCTAGCTAAGGAGCTCTGATTAGGGTTTCTGGCTGATGATCGGACTTTGAATGAGGAATGAATGAATGTGCCCCCTTGGGGGGGGGGTCCTGCCCTCCTTTTATAGCCCTAGGCGATGATCGTGAGCCATTGGATCAAACCGATCTTGACATGCGGCTGAGATTGAAACCCTAGGGGGTGGAGCAAACTGGGCGAAGCGGGCCGCCAGCGAGGCCAGGCCTAGACCGGCCGGTCTAGCCTGGTGGCCCTCGGGCCTCTGCTTCGGCGTGGTGCCTTCTGGTCTCTTCTAGAATGTTCCTGCGTTGCCACGGTGTCCGATTTCCCGTTCTATGTGCCGATAAACTCCTGTGATTGTATCTTTTCCAGTTTACACCTGCAAAAACAGTAAAACACCAAAACTCGTGGAATTCTATCAGTGTAAACCCTATACCTACTTTGGTGATCGCATTTGCATCCTTTTCTATGGCTAGTTGACGGTTAGATTTATACGATGACGACCGTCAACAATGATCGCAGGTAGCCACCGCCACTGAGCATCGAGCTACGCGCCAGTTGTTCTCCATCAACGAGCGAGGACCTGTTAGGTGAGCTTGGCGTCACTTCATCTACCTCCTTGTGCCTTCCCAATGAATACCCGTGAGCCATATAGGCATTTTCTTATTCTCGCCAATGAGCTTCTCATCACCAACTATGGCAAACCACTATGCGGGTTTTCCTAGATCGGACGACTACCTCCCAAAAACTTCCTTAGGCATTTGATCTGAATCTCATAGCTAAGATTAGATAACCCTTCGCCCTCCATCATATCCACTATGACCATGGCCTATTTGTTGCAGTCCACCATCGGTTCACTGCTTCAATCAACTAGATCACATGATGTCTTGATGACCAAGCCAATCAAAGATTCCCAACAGCAACCCAGGTGTTTTTAGAGAAGCCCTCGCAAGCTGCCATTTGATATCATTTACCTCATATCTTCATTGTTTAATTAGCACCGATTAGTGTGCTTTTATGCATTGTGTGTTTGTAGCAATGAATAGAACATCTTTAAAACCTTTTCACTTGTTTCATATGTTTGGTGCATTATTATTTTAGTTCTATTTGTTTGCTTCATGCGTGATTGCTTGGATGCTTATGTTGTGATTTATTCATGATTGAGCATAGATTATGAGGAGTACAATGGTGACCAGCAGTACGTTGAGGATTAGGAACAAAGGACTTTGTTGAAGAAGGCAAATATAATGAGGCTCCTTGATCACCTATTCACTTTAATGAAATACTATTCAATGTCCTTGTTTACCTATGGGTTATGCATTTAGGTAGTATACTTAGCCCGCTTGTACTGTATCTGAGTCATGAATTTGATTAAAGGTATATGCAACATATTTCCAAAAATTGCTTTTTAGCAACATTGGGCCAAAGGGGCGGAGCATTAGGCTTTTCTTAAATGGTGCTCTAATTTCTCTCCATAATGATATCTAGCAATAAGCTAGGATGTACCCGCATAAACCATGAGTGCTACATGGCTCTAGCTTTAGCTAAGTAAACCAAACTTTTCTAGCTCGTTAGTTGTTACCAAAAGACGCAAGAGGGGGTCTTTGCATAGGACAGCCTCGGTTGTTATTTGTACTACTAGGATGGAGTGTGCTATAGTAATAGGGGTTCCTATAACCGCTAGATAAATCTAAAACCTTAGCTGCTACTAACTTATTAAAAGGACTTTTGGAAGGCTTCATAGTGAGACTGTACCATGCAACTTGAAAGTGTAATTTGGGAGTAATTAAATCAGACAAACATGAATCATGACTCATAGCGAAAGTTGTACAAACTATGTAGAATCAACTAAGATTGTTATAATAGTTGTGCTCTCGGCCATTAGTAGCCTTGATTCTTATGAAAATTGGTTGGTTTGGTTACTTTAATATTGCACTCTATCTTTAATTATTACTTTCATAATTTGGAAGCTTAAGCATAACTTTGCAAAGATAGCTAGCTCTTTGGTAAACTAAAACTTTACCATGTAAAAGTGAAAGTAGCAATTCAACCGTATTATAACTTTTGAGCCTACATCCCCTCATATTATGCTTATTAAGTGGTGGTTTGCTTACACTAGTTTATTTCAATTACTTTGGCAAAATCTAGATGGTGATGGTGTAAGTTTCCTGAAGATTACTAGATTTGTGGTTCACCTATCGATGTCCCTATGGCTTCTGGAGGCTCCTCACCGAAGTTTAGATTTATCATTTTGGCTATTTGTTAAGACTGTATGTCTTTGTGCAATGGACAATTAATTATTCATGATGTAATAAAGCATGATGTTTGATACTTATATAATTTGTCTCCATATGCGTATGATTGATTCCTAGCGCATTATTTTTTCATTAACACTAGGTGTGACAACTAATGAATTGAAAAGGTGTACAGTACAAAAATTCCATTAATTAGGAAATATTCCTATTACTTTGTTTCACATATATATAAACAACCTTCCTTCTCAGCCGCAATGTCGTTATCACACTCTCTCTCTTTCTCTCTTCTCAATAGTGATCTTCGACAATTATGCTTTCCTATTGCCAGCCCTCCACCTTCGCAATACTAGAAAATCTTACTAAGGCCCACTACATGAGCCCCATAGTGGTGAGCATGCCATGTCTCCTCTAGCGGCGTGGTGGTCTGGATGGGTTGCATCTTCATCACCAAACTCCTCACAGCCTTCTCTTTAGGTTAAAAAAACCCAGGCAAATTTAACCTTTCACTTATCAAGTTTGTCATCGTCTTTTTGTTGCTCATATTCTTGTTTATGCTTGATGTGTATTCTACATTTGATGCCAAACATTGAAAAGAAGTGCTTGTGCAAGATGCACCTAGTCATAGACAATCACAAGGTTTAGGAGGGAAATGGTGAGCTTAGCAATGGAGTACTCGTGAGCCTCATGACACGGTAGAATATTTTATGTTTTAATTGACTTCACCCTAGGTTGGCATAATGAGCCAACAATGATAAACACTTATGGTTGTCGGTTTGCAATGAACAGTGATGAACTTGATTATCACTACCAAAGTCTATCACTGACACGATAAATCAGCGGTGCTGTGGGTTTGGAACTAGCGGTCATAATGTATGAATAATAGTGATCGGACATGAGCATTTGTATCTTAGAATCAAAATAATTATACTTGTGAAACTCATGAAATAATAATTATTGAATGTGAGGACCACTATGGTATTGGCATGATATTTATGAAGAAAGCATTTCATTTGAACTCATTTTGATCGAAACATGGAAACACTCCACCTATGCTCTATAACATGTGAAAAGCAATTGAGATATGACCACAAAATGAAAGGGGATTATATATCTTTCTGATTTCTAAAAGAAACTATAACTTACCAAAAACAACTAATACATACCTTCGGACACTATATGTCAGAACCACATATTAGTGACTATGGTAAACAATCATTAGACTAGAAAAATGAGTCCCCTATATTATGTCACTAATATGAACACATCATCGATGCGTAAAACAAGTCACTGAATCAAAGGCTAAACTGAGTCTTTGATGCCTTTATTAGAGACTCGTATAGCTAAAATGATTCTCGATGACCCTTCATTAGAGACTCCTGTAGCCAAAACATTTCGTTGCTGATGATTTACAAAAAAATAAAAATATAATCCTCTACACCATCAGACATGTTTCACCCATTTCAGCAATTAAATTCTTCATAGACTTTAGATACAACTTATGCTAGAAAATATCTGCTCAAGGAGTTGCATTTGGTCCAGAAGATATGTAGTGGCCTACTAGAAGATTGGTAACTACATAAACATCTTCAACATCTTCTAATAGTACCTAAGAAGTGACTAGATTGAGTATAGGGCTTAGCTCTGTCTTGTCGAAACTGTCCCTTGTCGCATCATTGCCTTGCTCCTGCTATCCTTCGTCGGCCCCTCACAATAGGATCTTAACTCAGACTCTGCCACCGCGGCACCACCTCGGCCTCCACCGCTGCGCAAACCTACCGTCGCCACGCCCGGTAGCCCAAGGCCGAAGCCTGTCACTCCGATGCGTCCTGCGCCGACACTATGCCCTGCCTGGCACGCATGCTAACTATGCCGACGTCCTGCACCGCCGCGATGGACACTGCCCTACGAGTTGCGTGCCTCCAGACTGGACGCCATAGCAATCTCTGTCGTCGCGTCGCACCTGCGGCCACCCTTTTTGATTCGGACCTTCGCTCCACCACCGGTTGCATCACGTACGCCTTAGTAGCGGAAGCAACCATGTAAGAACATCTCTAAGAGTTTGCCAAAATTCACTTGGCAAATCTTGTGATTTGGCAACTCTCTAAAATATATGGCAATTGAAAAAAGAGTCTCTTTCCAATAGTTTGGCAGCCAAACACCGATCAAACTTACATCAGGAACCCCGAGACAGAAACAAAATTATGTTTATATCCTTTCACCTCTTGAAAACTTACATCAGGAACCCTGAAACAGAAATAAAATTGTTTTTACTCTTCCACCTCTTCTAAAAGCTCGATGGCAAGTCGCGTCTGCGCGATATATCCGCATGTAGGAAGAAAGAATAGCAACTTGGGATAAATGAGGAGTTGATTTGAGGAGTTGTTGGAGAGGGTTTTTTGTGATTTTGCCAAAAAAATAAGGATAGCAAGTTAAAATACCAAGTAGTTGGAGATGCTCTCTTGGACATCGCAAAAGCTCTCTTAATGATTCGTCCCTGCAATGATGAGATGACAAGTAAACCTATATATCCACTACAGAATATTTACCAAAATGCAACAAGTCTAAACTCTGAATATGACTGGTCATATACACTAGTACATAAATGCTTTGTACAGGCGGTGGCTAACCCATTTCTACAGGAGGTTTTGCAAACCGCCAGTGGGAGAGGCCAATGGAAATGGCCCATTTCCACTGGCGGTTGTTTGAGAACTGCCAGTAGAAATTGATTTCTATAGGCGGTTCCTTAAGAGAACCGTCTGTAGAAATCGCTGCCCAGAAAATGCAAAAAAAATAGCAAAAAAATATTTTAGAAATAGCAAAAAATATTTTTGAAACTAGGGAAGGCAAGTCGCTGCTGCCCGAAAAGTGGCAAGTCGTGCATATTTTTTTCGCGTAGAATCGTATACTACACGACCATGGGGGCGCTGTAAATCGCTGCCCAGAAAATGTGAAAAAATAGCAAAAAATATTTTAGAAACTGCAAAAAATATTTTTGAAACCAGGGGAGGCAAGTCGCTGTCAAGAAAGTCGCAAGTCGCGCATATTTTCACGTAAAAATCGCGTGCTACGCGGCCGTGGAGTTTTAAACCCGCGACCTCCCCGTCGCGCGTAGTCCCCTCTACCACTCCACCCACATGTCACTTGTGTCTATATTCCATTTCGGTTCCCCACATATTATCCCAAACCGAAGGTAAATTCAATATTTCTGGTTCTATACGAATTCAAACGAAAAAGTGTTCAACTATAAAGTTTCATAACTTTTTGAGATCTACAACTTTTATTTAGAGTGTTTCTCCATCCGATGTCATCTGCAAAATTTAAATTTCAAATTTAAAAATTTCATTCGTTGCTTTTTATAAAAAGATGATTTCAAATGAAAAAGTTGTCAACTATAAAGTTTCGAGATCTACAACTTTTATTTTGAGAATTTCTCCATCCGAGGAAGTTTGAAAAACTAAAAAAAATTAATTTTAAACTATTTTTACTGGTGAATTTCTACTGGCGGTTCCTTAAGAGAACCGCCTGTAGAAATATGGCTGATTTCTACTGGCTATTCTAAAGAGAAACCGATAGTAGAAATGAAACGCTAGTGTCAAGAGAAATGGTTTGTGTACTTGTGCTAACCATGCCTCAAACACAGAATGTGTTGAAGTTAGGGCATGTTTCACAAATCTAGGATTGTTTCTCTCACTAAAGATGTACAAAAGTGTTGCAGAGCACATCTTATAATGGAGAAGCACATAAAATCTACAGTGCAAAGAAGTCAGAGTTGTAGATGAGGCACTGGCCAGTATGGCGCAAACCTTATGATTCAAATTTCTTCCACGGCTGAATTAATAGATTATGCAAGTTGACTTAATGCTAGGTCTCTTCAGTCTTCAATACAGCATATGAGAAAAACAAAGACTAGCCATGGGTTATTAACTTAGGGGGCATACTCGTATACTATAGTACTGGACATTCTACAAGTCTACAAAATCTGATGTTCCATTTGGACATTTCACTATCTCAGAACTAATAACCATTGTGGGGTTGCATTGGAACCCCCCGACACAGTAGCTATACATATCCTTGTTATGTCTTAGCTTGAACCTATATATCACTGCAGAGTGGAATGATATCACTACTACATAAATGATCTTCACTGCCGGTCTATCACTAGTGGTTCGCTAGTGATTATGGTTCCCAGCTTTATCACTGGCGGTTTAAGCCCCAAATCGCCAGTGATGGACCAACCGACAGTGAAAATCAAGTCATCACTGTCGGTTCATATCAGTGGCGGTTTGAGCCACCAACCGCCACTAATGTTCTCTCTAATTGAACCAATGAAGCACTAAAACTAAATTTTTTAAATGTCCTCGGATGAGAAGTTGACCAAAATAAAAGTTATAGATCTTAAAAAGTTATAAAACTTTGTAGTTGACAGCTTTTTGATTTAAAATCAGCTTTTTAAGAAAATTATGTTTGACTTTTTTAATTTTGAAATTTGACTTTTTCAAGTGACCACGGATGGAGAAATGACCAACATGAAGTTGTAGATCTCAAAAAGTTATAGAACTTTATAGTTGACAACTTTTTTTATTTAAATTCGTTTAGAGCCTTAAACACTCAATTTCAACTCAGTTTTTTATAATATGAGAAGGCCCAAAATGAGTTATTGTCACAAGTGATGGTGTGGTGCAGTGGTAGAGGAGGGCATGCGTGAGGGGGAAGGTCATGGGTTTGAATCCTGCTAGTCGCGTAAGTGCGATTTCATGCAAAAAAATGTAGGACTTTGCATGGGCGGTAGGCACTACTTGGTGGGGCCCTCCTTGGTTTAAAAATCATTTTTTGCTAGTATTTTTTGCTATTTTTGAACCTAAAATCATGATTTCTGAAAATTACATCACTGACGGTTCTATCGAACTGCCACTGATGACCCCTCATCACTGGCAGTTTGAAAAAACCGTCATTGATGACCACAGGGCATCACTGCCGCAATGGTTGTGGCAATTCAAAATCCGCCACTCAAGGTGGGTTTTGAACTGCCACTGAAAGTAAAAAATGTAGTAGTGATGTGTCATCCCTGCCGAGTGATTAGCTTCTCACACCAATTTTCTAAATCCTAGTTAGGCTTACCACCTGGTAGTGATAAGTATTCACTGTTCTATCCAGCACGGTAGGCAGGTCATGCTCCGACTCCGATAGTGATTGCATGTTCTGGCATAGTGTTTACTAATATGTTCAATTACAATGCATTTATATAACCATATGAGTACATAATATATGTCTTTAATTGAACACATTATAAATGTCCATTAATTATAAAATTTACTCATGTTAGCCAAGAACTCATCAATCTTTTAGAACGTTGTCCATATAGATAAATTCAGTTAATGGTGTGATGATGCACATGTCACTATCAAAAAGGACCAATCTTCATTGTTGGATCAATAGAAGGAAAGTCACAGAACATTGATGCAAAAATGTTTTGTTTTTTTTCATTATTACAAATACCAAAAAATGATTTCATTCAAAAAATGGTACCTATAAATTACCTGTTTGTACATGCTTGATTCTGATTTTAACAAGATCATGTACTTGCATTGTGTCCTCATTTCATATTTGTAGGTGACTTATACTATGGTTCTTGAAAAGCTATTTCACTACAGCAAACAGGTGCTTTGCCGAGTGTAATTACACTCGGGCAGCACTCGGCAAAGTGCTCTCGGTATATCCCTTCACGGCAAATCGTTCTTTGTCGAGTGCAGCACTCGGTAAAGGCTTTACCGAGTGCCGAAAAGACATTCGGCAAAGAACAACACTCGACAAAATAAAAATTTGAAAAAACTCAAAAATAAATAGCAAACAAAATTATTTAAATCCGGGAATGGACCCACCGGCTAGCGCCCGCCCATCTCTGTCTTTGATGCAAGTCACGGCATTTTTTGCGGAAAATTCATAGGTAACGCGGCCGGTGGGATTCGAACTCGTGACCTTCGCCTCGCGCGATTCCTCCTCTACCACCTGCACTGCACACTCACATGTGTCTAGTTATTGTTTTAGTTATCCAAATATTATACCAAACCAAGTGTAAGCTGCTTGGTTGAGGCTCTAATTGAATGCAAATCAAAAAGTTATGAACTACAAAGTTTCATAACTTTTTGAGATCTACAACTTTCGTTTAGGTTGTTTTTTCATCCGAGGTCGTTTCAAAATTTCAAAATATTCTTTGCCGAGTGCTTTTTTTGGGCACACTCGGCAAAGAATATTTGAAAATCACATTTTGAGGCAGTAATTTAATTCAAATGAAAAAGTTGTCAACTATAAAATTTCATAACTTTTCAAGATCTACAACTTTTATTTAGGTTGTTTTTTCATCCGAGGTCTTTTGAAAAATTTGAGTTTTGAAATTTTGAATTTCAAACGTAGTTTTGCATGACAAGATGAGAATTCAAATAAAAAAATATTGCCAACTACAAAATTCTACAACTTTTCATGATCTATAAAGTTTATTTTGGTAGTTTGGTCATTTGTGCATCCGACATGGTGGTTATCATATTATTCATAAATCTTATACATCTCTTTTTGTAGTTTTATAAAACTTACGAGGGCGAAGTAGATTTTATAAATAACGTTACTATCGCTTTCTCAAGTAAAGAAATAATCTAAATAAAAAGTCGTAGATCTTGAAAAGTTGTACAATTTTATAGTTGACAATTTTTTCATTTGAATTAATTTGCTGCCTCAAAATGTGGTTCGAAAAAATTCTTTGCCAAGTGCAAAAAAGACACTTTCGGCAAAGGCGCTTCTTTGCCGAGTGTGCCAAAAAAGATACTCGGCAAAGAGCTTCTTTGCCGAGTAAAAGCTTCTTTGCCGAGTGCTAAAAGAAACACTCGGCAAAGAAGCGCCTTTGCCGAGTGTCTTTTTGGCACTCGCAAAGAAGCGCCTTTTACCTAGTGTCGGGGACCAAAATAAGGGCCCCTTTGGGCAAGCCCAACAAACGCAAAACTAGGCCCAAGCAGGCCGCTTGTTACGCAAATCCGGGCCACGGCCCCAAAGCAGCCCTAGCCTCCACCTCGTCTGAACCCTCCCCGCAAGGGCCTCGGGCGGGTGTCGATTCTCCGCCCGCGCCGAGGCTTCTGCGCTAGGGCCTCGGACGAACCTCCAATCTCCGTCCGCCCGAGCCCCGGCAAACCGGGGCTCGGGACGGGGCGCTCCAGTCAAAAGCCGTACCATCGACTTGGCGCATATCCACCGCCACTGCCCATACCCCGTGTCGGGGGGGCATCCCATGCCCCGGCAGGGGATGGACATCGTCCCATCGCGACCCACGCCGGCGCTCACGCTGACGCGATCTCCATAGTGAAGGGCACGCCCGCCACTGTGGGACGCTGTTCTGCCTAACCTCGCTGTCAGGTACGGGGGAATGCCGTCCACCACGCCGGAACGACAACCGCCGACGTCACCCCCAGTACGGGGGTGGATTGGACGCCCCCTCCGGTCAGCAAACAGTCCCGCCCGTGGGCTCTGAGCCCGGGATGGGCGGTTACAGCGCCGGTGACCATCCACGGCTGTTCCAACCACTCCCCGTACGACACCACGCTCCGAGGCTTCCCGAGCCTCGGATCCCAGGGGGGTCAAAGCTACAGCAAGCTACAGGGCTCGGACACCCCCTCCATCACGCTCCACCAACTCCGAGCAGGGACGCCCGTCATTCCGGCCAACAGGGCCAGAGAGGCGACGCAGCATGGCCCCGTCACGTTCGCGGGCAACCTGCCCACTCCGGAGCCTCGGACGAGGACACACGGAAGTCCATGACTTTGCTACGAGCATGACCACCTCTTGTAAGGCCCGGTCCTCCCCTTACGGCTATAAAAGGGGAAGACGGGCGCCCCATACAGGGGGGCGACACAAGCGACACACAAACCTCACACACGCCTGATATTGGCACTTCACTCAATTATCCACGAGACTTGGGACCCTGGTCCCTCTCTCATTGTTTGTACACCCTACCTTCGAGCACTTCGGTGCAAGATAATACAAGAACACCTCTCCCCCACTGGACGTAGGGCCTTCTCTTGCCCGAACCAGTATAAATCCTTGTGTTCATTTTGCACACCATCCGGAAGTAAGGAGCACGCACCACAAATTCATTCGTTGGTGCTAGGGCCACCAGTTCTAACACCGACAGTTGGCGCGCCAGGTAGGGCGCTTCAGCTAGGCGACGCCTCCCACAGCGACGCTCAGCGGCCGCCGTCACCACGTCAGCCGTTTGGCATGGCCAATGCCGCGGCTACGTGCGCGTCGTTGGTCTCCACCACCATGGGAGCCCGAAGGAGGCGCCCGCGTCGTCGGTGGCACTCCACGGAGCGCCCCGACACGAACATCCCCGACGGACCGATCCGTGCCTACGAGGAGTACCTGATCAGGCAGGCGGAGCGGTGTGACTTCGGGCGCGCGCTTCGTCCACCCGATCCGGCGTTACCTCGAGGCTCACGGGCCTAGGTGGTTCATCCCGAGCACGCCCCCGCCTTCGGCTACCCGACTCCGACTCCCGGGCGACATATGCGACCCGACTCGCGAGTGCTTCCACGTGGAGATCGGCGACCTCGGCACCGGCGGCAACAACAGCGATAGCGGCGGCCGAGATCGAGATCCCTAAACACCGTCGAGCCCGCCCGGTGGTTCTGGCCCCGTGGATCCGGGCACCTCACGACCACGGGGCCAGGAGTAGCGGACCCCGCCGCTTGCAGTCCCGCCCGGGGGCGAGGGCTGGCGGCCACACCTCCCGGGAGCCACGCCGACCCACCATCGAAAGCGGATTCAAGAGCCGTTGACACCTGTTAGCGTCAACTTTTACTAGGGCTTTTTACCCGATGGACAACAAGATAACACACTAGTTTAGGGCTTTATCTCGACAAATTCCACGAGTTTTGCATATTCTGTAATTTCGGGGTGATTTCGAAAAAGCTAAAAAAAAAGAGGGATTCTAACGCAAAATAACCACCACGAAACTTATCCGCCACGAAGGACATCACGGGAAGACTCGGGAAGACTCCGAAGACACCGGAAGGAGCGAGGGGGCCGAGAGGCCGCCCGGATGGGGCCGGCCGGCCCCACCATGGCGCCGGCGGGCCCCTAGGGTTTGGGTTTGCTCCCCTTTACGGAATGTTCGTCCACCGCCTCCAAGGATGCATCTCAGCCCTACGTTACGTCGGTTTGATCCTGCGGCGCACGCCAAGCATCCCACCGGACTATAAATATGAGGGTAGACCCCCCGGAGAGAGCCAATTCATTATTCATCAAGGTCTCAAGCCATCAAGCATCAAGAGCCTTCAAGTTCATCAAGAGCCTTCTAGTTCATAGGATTAGCTAGCTAGATTAGAAGTAGAGGAGATCTAGTTTTTCATCGGATCTGGAGCCCCTGGCGCCCTGGGCCGGAGCGAGAGTTCGGTAATAGATCTAGTTCTTAATTACTTTATTGTATTCATTATTCAGATTAGGGAGACTTTACTCTAAATATATTCATATGTTCTTAATTGCAATAGTCATTGTTTACTTTGATTATATGTCTAGTTTAATTACTTCGATCTTATTGAATTCATGTAATTGCTCGTATAGCGTTTATCCATATGTACAATCGGTAGATGATAGGCGATATGTAGACGTGGTGTCTAGATGTCTTGTTTATCTGCGCGAGTGCACCCCGATATGCCGGGGCGTGTGGTAGTCTCAAGTAGGTGACAGCCACGTTAGTTCCTCTGTAGTCCACCCCCGTATGTAGGACTAGCATGGGCACGGTCGCGAAGGAGGTGACTTAGGTCTTAATACCCTCATTAGTTGATGTCTCTTTATATGCAATGATGATTTAGGGTTGATTTAGCAATGATTACTAGATGTAGTTGCACTAATTAGAGTTATTCAATTGACGTAGTTATAGACCTATCTCCGTAGTTTATCCAATGGCTAGCTTTGTGATTATGACTAGTAAGATGCTCGATGATTATCTTTAATTATGATATTTGATGATTATGCTATCACCGCATTTATCTTTATTTAGTAAGATGCTCTGATGATTATCTTTAATTATGATATTTGATGATTATGCTATCACCCGCATTTATCTTTATTTATCTTGTGACCTCTGCCTTTGTTATAAGTAGAGTATACGACTTAGGTAGTATTGCTTATCATGTCCACATAGTTTCACATCAATATGGCAATAATAGTTTATTACATAGCTTTCCCGGAGGTATAATTATAAATCGACAACCTAGAGACTTCCCTAGGTAAAATGCTACAACGGTATAATTATCTCGTCCGCTTGCGAACCCATTAGTTTACATTTATATCTTATTCATATATTTTATCCGCCTAGTCACAATAGTACAATATAAATCTATGTTAATTTCCTAGCAATATAATTGGGGATGACAACCTACTTCATGTTTAGGAATGTTAGTAATTCAAGAGTGACTAGTTGCTAATGACAAGTAATTATATACCAACCATTTAAGGGGTCATTGCTAGGAGTAGGGTTTACCTCTGCTTTTTAGTAGTGACGTTAGAAATGCCAACAAGCATTTTTGGCCGTTGCTTCTGAAGGCACAATAAACTTAGAACATATTGATGACCTATATACACATGGATAAAGTCATATTACCAATCGATCTCTAACTCTATCGGGTACACCCTTCATTGTTATCATTTTCTTATCTTATGCGGGGTGATGAATGAATGGTTTTTCTCTTCCAAAGAACTTTCTTGACGATCCGGAGAAACTCCTTAAAAGGAAAAGGCTTGCAGAAATAAGGGAGAAATTCGAGTCACCATCAAGAACACCCTTTACTGCTCAAGCTAACTCTTCGGAGGAGCCAGCTCCAACACTGGAAGAAGAATTCGAAGAAGAAGTAGAAGAACAAGCAGAAGAGTATTTAGGTGGAAACCTAGCTCCTGTGTTTGAAGACATGGTCGAGAAGTCACTGCGAGTTCTCTCGCCCCAACAACGACAAACATCCGGACTGGACCAGCGATCAACACTGGGAGAATGGATTCGAGCTCAAGCCTGCTCTCATCACCATGGTTCAAGCCAGCCAATTATGTGGAAAAGGACATGAAGATGCAAGTGCACACTTACAACACTTTCTAGAAATCTGCAGCACCTTCACTATCAGAGGAGTATCAAAAGATGCTATCTTACTCCGTCTTTTCCCGTTCTCATTATTGGGGAAAGCCAAGCGGTGGTTCTACATCAACAAAGATAAGCACACTACATGGGACCTATGCTCGACTGCTTTCCTGGCAAAATTCTTTTCTACAGCCAAGACCAATGCTCTGTGTGGGAAGATTTTAAGTTTCCAACAACAACATGATGAATCGTTCACTGAAGCATGGGAAAGATTCTAGAACTATATTGAAGACTGTCCTCATCATGGGATAGAGGAGTGGCTATTAATGCAGACTTTCTATCACGGGCTTATCTCTAGCACCCGTGAGTCTGGTGATCTTTGCATTTGGAGGAGCTTTCCCCATCACTAAAAGCTCGGCGATGCTAAAAAGCACTTCTCGAGAAGATGGCCTCAAACTCAACATGCAATGAAGAACGTACTCAACCTCGCAAGAAGGGAGGAGGAATCCATCATCTCAAGGAAGGCGACATGGTCACTTTGCTAAGCTAGACCTCATCATGAAAAAGCTCGATATCGAGAAGAAGGAAGTCATGCACGTCAATGATTCCCATATGACATGTGAAGAATGTGAAGACTACGGGCACTTAGCTGTCAGTTGCCCTACACTGCAAGAGGATGTGAACTTCATCAACAATAACACCTACTATCATCCTCAGCAAAATCAAGGGTGGAATCAACAACCTCGACCAGGTAATTACCAAGGTAACAACCAAGGTAACAACTTTAATAAATATAACCTTCCGCCTTTAGGAGAATTAGTTACTAGTCAATCTAAACTACTAGATCAAATGACTAGGAAGCTAACATCAAATGATAAAACTTTGGAAAACATACATGCTAGAATGGATACTTTTTGCTTCGCGCCATAAAGAATCGGCATAGCTTTAATAAAATGTTAGAATCACAATTAGCTCGGTTAGGCTGCTGCTGTTCCTCCACTAGAGAAAGGCAAGATTCGAGGCCAACCGGAAGATTTAGAAACTGCTAACCTTGTTGATATTCACAATGCAACCCAATATCATATTGAGCCTGCAGATGTACAGTGGATTGACCACTCTCTACCTCAGAAGATGGGAGACCCTGGAAGACCTGTTATTCCTATCTCCATAGGATGCCACAGTTTTCCAGAGGCTATCTGCGACTTCGACGCAAGTGTCAACATCATGCCTAAGGTAATTTATGAGAAAATATTAAATGATCCCCTGTTGTACACAAACATGCGCTTGCAGCTTGCAGATCAGTCCATTTGCTACCCTGAGAGAGTACTAGAAGAAGTTGTTATTAGAGTGGGGCAGTCATATGTCCTAGTGGACTTCGTGGTCATGGAGACAGGAGTAGATGAGAAGGCACCCATCATTTTGGGCCGACCATTCCTGTGCACAACAAAAGCCATCATCTATGCGGAGTTCGCCAAGGTCGTCCTGTCCATCAAAGACAAGAAGGAGAGATTCACATTCAAGAACCGCATCCTGAAAGCTCCTGCAGCCCCGAAGCAATTTCAGCAACAAAAAGAGCAAGAACAGCAACCAATGCCAAAGAAGAAGAACAATAGAAATAACAGAAGATGGAGGAGGACCAAGCATGCACCTGAGGAGACAACTCAACTAATCACTGCTCTCAATACAGAAAGCGATCACAGGCTACCCAAGCCATTTTCAATCAAGAGAGGTGATCCAGGTGTCCCAATCATTGAATGCACTATCAAAGACACCACCTTTCCTCACACCATCTGTGACACTGGATCAGGCTGCAACGTAATGTCAAAGCAGGTATATGATGAATTATTTAATTTACCTTTATACCCAACATGTATTCAGTTGCAGATGGCGGACCAATCACTAAGGTTCCCTGAAGGAGTAGTCAAGGATGTCATGGTAAGAATTCAAGGACAATATATACCTGCAGATTTTCTAGTCCTTGACATGCAGGGAGACGATGATTCCCCGATCCTCTTGGAAAGACCGTTCCTCTACACTGCTAACGCCAACATCTATATTGGGTCCAGACAAATCCACTTCAACCTACCTACTGGAAAGGTACGCAGTCAATTCGAAACATTAAATAACCATGAGCAGGCCGAGAAAGCAACGCAACAGGAGAAGACGCCAAGCACACTTTGTCGCCGCTCGGCCTCACTTTGGATGGATGGGAAGACTTTCCCCGGCAAGATCGTGAAATATGAAGATCGCTTCCCAGAGCAAGAAGAGAACAAACAAGCACCTCGCTGGAGTAGCTGGGCAGAAGAACCTGAAAGGATGGACCAGATCGCCAAGGAAGAAAAGGAGGAGATCTTAGCACGATTAGAAGCGTGGGAGAAAGCAAACAAAGATGAAGAGCAAGAGTTAGAAGAGAAAGAAGCAAAAGAGATCAAGCAAGATGGAAGGAGGCACACGACGCATCACCGCAAGATGGGGAGTTGATCGAGGATACCTCGGGACGATGAACTCACCGAGTAAGTGCTCACTGCCTAAGTCCTGTCGGTAGACTTTAAATTCCATACCCTAGCCATAAGGTCGAATGGTAGCTATCCCATTAAATGCATTAGTAAACTCAATTTATTTAGTAGCATTATCTGTTCATATATTAAAAATAATAAAAATATTTATTGCATTATTCTGGGCATCATAAAGCCCCATGTGGATACCCTATGGCATTTTCCGAAGGAATACCCACTGTGGTGGCATAAAAATAGAAATTAAAAAAAAATAAAATAAAATATATGGAATCCTGCTTAAATTAGACAACATAAAAATAACTCATAAAGGTGATCAATTACTCTTTGGCTGACCGCTAACCCATTATTCAATTCGAGCCTCGAGTTTTGGTTTCTTGTGGAGTATTTATGCAAGAACAACATTATAGCAAGGAGGGACTATCAGTGGTGACCACCGGGTTCGCTATTAGCTGGTCCGCTCTAAAAGGAATCTACACTAGATATTGCGATCATCAAGCTTGGGGGAGGAGCATCCCCTAGTCATCAGGTGACTACACCTAAGCGATTTTTTAGTCTACTTTATATAATCATAAAATACCAAAAATATGTGGGCACACGAAGGTCCACAAGGTCATAGAGTCTTTTGTTAGGAGTTTAATTTAAAACTATAAAAAGATATATAACTAATAAAACCAAATAAATATTTAGTTCTATATTTATTAGAGTATAATTAGTCTAGGCTAGAGCTATTAAAATCGATGAACACTAAAATTGTTTTGGATGTGATGAATAGTTGCTCTGTTACAATGCTTACTAAAGTACCTACTTGCCAAACTTAAAATCTCCTTGGTTCTAAGCATTGTTGTTTTAATTGGAGAATTTATTCTGAACCATTAATTGTGGAGGTATAAGCTTGCGCTAAGTCTAGGTAGCTGATTGATATGATTCATAAAGGTTGAGCTGCTATTTATCTTCTTCCTAGCATTACTAAGTTTTGGAGATTTTGTTTTTAAAAATTTAAGAAAATACATGATGAGCTCTCGTATGACAAATGTGAATTTCTACCAAAGCCAAATTAATATCTTAGAGGATAGGAAAACCCTTTCACATTTAAGCTTTTGCTTTGCATTGAGTTCACCAACCTTGTGTTGTATACCTTATGAGAGTCTTGTCATGCTTTTAAAACCAAGAATCATTTGCACACTCCAGTTCACATATGCATTATTCCTACTTCAAGGAGTAATTGCAATCATTCACCATACTTCCATACATATTTATTATAAAATGTTCACCTCCTACACCGGGAGAGGACGCAAAAAATATACACACACCCTATAGGAATAACCCCTGTCTTTAATGCTCTAAGTCCTGATTATATCTCTCGATTCATTTATTGTATTGAAAGGATACATGTGGCTATGCAAAATGAAGAAAAAGAAAGCAAGGAAAAGAAAGAAAAAAAAAAAAAGAAAGAAAAAGGGAGTAAAAAGATGGACAAGTGTCCCAAAGAATCAAAAACAATGGGTACTAGATGCCCGCCTCCCCGAATAAAAAAAGAAATAATAAAGATAGCCCATGTCTTTCCCGAGAAAGATTTTAAAAAAGAGAGTCATTCCCAAAAAAGAGCAAAAGTAGAAATAGGAGTTAGCCATAAATAACACATATGCACCCATCCACCATATTCCATACACATGCACATCTTGGTTTGATTGTATGCCTCGATTCTCTGTGGATCCACTAGTTGACTTTACAATACGTGTTTTTGCAAGTATGCCTATCCTTGTTAATGCCAATCCTATAAGCTCCACTATATATACCTTTAGCTATAGGGGGCATAACAACATTAACGCCTCAAGAGAGAACCACAAATACCACATACATTGAGAGACTTGAGGGTGTCATACAATTAAGCTCGAGTTTTATTCGGAAAACCTATCAAAAACTTCAGAATGTTAGTATTGCAAAAGAATTTGAGACATAGCACTTAGCTTAATCGTTCTATCTTTCGATTTGCTCAAGACTTATGCAAAAGCTGTGAAACCCCATATTACAGTGAAATGAGTAAGTTTAAAGATTAGAGCATATATTGTTTGATCCGGAGGAAATTTTGTTTGAAAGCATGTGTACTGGAAAGTATAATGATATTGTAGCAACTCCTGATCCAAATACAGTATCAACTAGACTTGGTGTGTTTGCCAAGGGATTGGCAAAAGGTAAAGCTTGGGGGTATTGTTGACACCTGTTAGCGTCAACTTTTACTAGGGCTTTTTACCCGATGGACAACAAGATAACACACTAGTCTAGGGCTTTATCTGACAAATTCCACGAGTTTTGCATATTCTGTAATTTCCAGGGTGATTTCCAGAAAAGCTGAAAAAGAGGGATTCTAACGCAAAATAACCACGAAACTTATCCACCACGAAGGACATCACGGGAAGACTCAGGAAGACTCTAGAAGACACCGGAAGGAGCGAGGGGGCCAGAGGCCGCCAGGTGGGGCCGGCCGGCCCCACCATGGCGCCGGGCGGCGCCCGGCTAGGGTTTGCTCCCCTTTCGAATGTTCCTCCACCGCCTCCAAGGATGCATCTCAGCCCTACGTTACGTCGGTTTTGATCCTGCGGCGCACGCGCATCCCACCGACTATAAATATGAGGGTAGACCCCCCCGAGAGAGAGCCAATTCATTATTCATCAAGGTCTCAAGCCATCAAGCATCAAGAGCCTTCAAGTTCATCAAGAGCCTTCTAGTTCATAGGATTAGCTAGCTAGATTAGAAGTAGAGGAGATCTAGTTTTTCATCGGATCTGGAGCCCCCTCGGCGTCCGGGCCGAGCGAGAGTTCGGTAATAGATCTAGTTCTTAATTACTTTATTGTATTCATTATTCAGATTAGGGAGACTTTACTATAAATATATTCATATGTTCTTAATTGCAATAGTCATTGTTTACTTTGATTATATGTCTAGTTTAGTTACTTCGATCTTATTGAATTCATGTAATTGCTCGTATAGCGTTTATCCATATGTATAATGGGTAGATGATAGGCGATATGTAGACGTGGTGTCTAGATGTCTTGTTTATCTGCGAGTGCACCCCGATATGCCGGGACGTGTGGTAGTCTCATGTGGGTGACAGCCTACGTTAGTTCCTCCGTAGTCCACTCCCCGCATGTAGGACTAGCATGGGCACGGTCCGCGAAGGAGGTGACTTAGGTCTTAATACCCTCATTAGTTGATGCCTCTTTACATGCAATGATGATTTAGGGTTGATTTAGCAATGATTACTAGATGTAGTTGCACTAATTAGAGTTATTCAATTGACGTAGTTATAGACCTATCTCCGTAGTTTATCCAATGGCTAGCTGTGATTATGAGTTGTAAGATGCTCTGATGATTATCTTTAATTATGATATTTGATGATTATGCTATCACCCGCATTTATCTTTATTTATCTTGTGACCTCTCGCCTTGTTATAAGTAGAGTATACGACTTAGGTAGTATTGCTTATCATGTCCACATAGTTTCACATCAATATGGCAATAATAGTTTATTACATAGCTTTCCCGTGAGGTATAATTATAAATCGACAACCCGAGACTTCCCTAGGTAAAATGCTACAACGGTATAATTATCTCGTCCGCTTGCGTAACCCATTAATTTACATTTATATCTTATTCATATATTTTATCTGCCTAGTCACAATAGTACAATATAAATCTATGTTAATTTCCTAGCAATATAATTGGGGATGACAACCTACTTTATGTTTAGGAATGTTAGTAATTCAAGAGTGACTAGTTGCTAATGACAAGTAATTATATACCAACCATTTCTGGGGTCATTGCTAGGAGTAGGGTTTACCTCTTTTTTTAGTAGTGACGTTAGAAATGCCAACACGAGCTCGGAGCTAAGCTTGAACGCGACCGTCTTCAGCCTACGGCGTAAGATAGACGCATTCGAGCAAGGCCACCGCCGCGGGCGCAACCCGAGCCCAAAGCCCCGGCAACGCGCGCCCGCAACGTTCACCGTGAGGATCGCCAACGACGAGGGGGCGAGCACCTTCCCCGCCTTCCAACGTGCGAGCGAACGTTGCCGCCGCCGCCCTTCTCCTCCGAAGCGATGCCGAGCCCTCCACCCCGGAGGGGCAGCGCATCCGCGATGAGATGAGGGGCTACATCGAGACCGCTGCCCGGCAAGCCGAAAGCTTCAGCCTCACGCCTTCGCGCCGGAAGGACTAGAGGCCGAGGACGCCCCGGGAGGAGGGGAGGCCTCGGTCCACCGGACCCCTCGCGGAGACCAGTTCGCGAGCATCCAGGATAGCCGCTGGCAGCCTCGACGACGGGCGACGCTGCGTAACGCTATCAACGGCTCCACGAGGGGGGGTAAAGGCGCTGGCCGAACACGACCGCCACCGCCGGGGCGGCAGGCGCGGCAGCGATGAGGACGTGGCGACGCTGACCCCCCCGGCCTCGTGCCTTTAGCCGGGAGATCCGCAACGCCCGGTTCCCCCCTTCCGGTTCCGTCGGTAGGCCAACCTCACCAAGTACTCGGGAGAAACAAACCCCGAGGTGTGGCTCAACGACTACCGCCTGGCATGCTAGGCTGGGTGGCGTGGACGACGACCGGCTCATCATCCGCAACCTCCCGCTTCACAGGGGACTCGGCGCGAGCTTGGATGGAGCACCTCCCCGCCCGCCACGATCCGCGATCGGGTCTCGATCCGGTCAAGGTTTTCATGGGGAACTTCTAGGGCACATACGTGCGCCTCGGAAACTCGTGGGACCTCCTCCAGCTGCCGCCGGGAAGTCGAACGAGCCGCTGCGTGACTTCATCCGCCGCTCGAAGAAGCGCACCGAGCTACCCAACGTGGTCGGCACCGCCATCATCGCATTCCTAGACGGAACGACCTGTAAGGAGCTAGTCCACGAGTTGGGTCGGAAGATGCCCTCCACCGCCAACGAGCTGTTCGAGGTAGCCACAAACTTCGCCTCCGGCGAGGAAGCGGTGGGGGCGATCTTTCGCGGCGCCAATGACAAGGGCAAGCGGCAGGACGAAGGAGCCGAGGGAGCAGCAGCCCGCCACCCCAAGAAGAACAAAAGGGGCAAGCGGAGGGGGAAGCAAGGCAAGAAGGAGGAGGACTCCGAGGATGACCTCGTCGCTGCGGCCGACCGCAAGGCACCCCGAGGCCCCCCGGGGCCCGGGGCGTTCGATGACATGCTCAAGAAGCCTTGCCCCTTCCACAAGTTCCCCGTCAAGCACACCATGGGGGAGTGTGACTTGGCCTGCCGATTCTACCAGAAGCTCCCCCCGCCCGAGGACAAGAAGAAGAAAGAGAAGGAGGATGAAGGCAAGGGTGACGGATTCCCGGAGGTCCACGATGTCTTCATGATCATTGGCGGCCTCCCGACGAACTTCTCCCCACGCCAGATCAAGCGCGAGTGTCGAGAAGTGTTCTCGGTGCACCCCGCCACGCCGCAGTACCTGCCGTGGTCTGCCGATGCCATCACCTATGGCCTCGACGACCACCCGCTCCACGTGCCGAACCCAGGGAGATACCTGCTTGTGGTGGACCCTGTCATCGGCAATGTCCGGCTCACCAAGGTGCTGATAGACGGCGGCAGCGCCCTCAACATCCTCTACTCCGAGACCCTCGGCCTATCACCCTACTAATACACCAAGTTTTCTTTCCTACGTCCACCCAAAAAAACATCCCCCACCGAGGAGGCCTCTCTTCATGCACCCAAAAATATGTACCCGGCAATTCAACACCGTCAAAATCAACTGATCAGATTGATTCTAGACATTCTCTCTCCTTACTTACCTACCTACACACGGGCCGGACCCGGATCGAGTGTATGGTCCTCCCTCCTCAGCCCACTGCCATCTCTCCAACACCGGCCGAATGCCTCGACCACGGTTCGATACCTCGCCCGGTTCCTTTTTTTCTTCTAAAAAGAAAACGATAGTTGTGGGCGGTGATGGCCGGCGATGGGCGCTTGGCGCCGGGCTTGATGCGGGCGGTGTGGAACACATGCGTTGGCGGCTCGCTGTGGTGCCCGACCACGACGACGGCGCGATCTGGCGCTGAGCCGCGGCCGCATGTCGGATTTTTCAACCGGCCCGGCGGCTGATCGGGAGGAGCAGGCCGGGTGTGGCGGTGTACGCCCCCCTTCCGGGCCAAAGTATATAGAAGAGAGATGGTAACTAGCCAGCTTTGCCGTGGGCCAAATGTGCACTCTTGTGCTGCCTCGGCAGATCCATGCCGACACGCCATATCTCGCATCATGCAAACCGCCCGGGTTGTAGGGGGCCGCCGGTGGCCTTGGTCCCGGCGTGAGATTTGTGTGGTGCCGCCGGAAAATTCTTTTTGGCACCGAGATTTGCAACTCGCCGCCGTGGCTTATGCATTTTGGCCAAGAGATTTGCAGCAAAGTACTTTTGTTTGTCTACCCACTATTGCTATATATTTGCTTTTTACCATCAGATTCAGGCCCCGTGAATGAAGCATTGTGTTGGCATTACTTGCATGCCCATGCAATCTTACTGATTTAGGAGAGGATATTGGACAGACAAATTGTTTAGATATATCAATTCTTCAATTAATTCTTCAATTAGATAGTTCTAAGATGGAGCAAGGGTAAAGTCTGAATTTTGAAACAAAGAAGTATGCCTTTTTGTTTTGTTAGATAGGCGGCAAACATGCTAGGAATTAACTATGGTTCAGTAGTCCGTAACTTGAAATGTAAAACAGATAGGCCAACACCGTTGCAATGTAATGTGTCCTTTAATAGGCAGTCTCCATACCATACAACTCATTTTTTTTATTTTGTATTGTTTTTCTTAATGCCAAAACAAGGCTATTACTGTGAGTGGAGTTGCAATGTAATTGTTCGAAAAGGAAAATATCAAAATGTAATTTGAGAGACTATACCAGTTTATGAAATATTTTTTTCCCTGTAGTGAGACATAACATTCTTCTTTTTATGGCTTTGAAGATATTTAACTCAATGTCAATAAAAAGGATTTCTAAAAAGTCATATGATTGGTCTGCAGTGTGATGACATGTTGCCCTGTAATGGACAAGTTTTACGCATCGATATTTGGTTGTTTTAGTTTGCATATGAATGAATGTTTCCGTATGTTAGCACGGGCAATATACTAGTTGGGAATGGAGCGCCCGCATCTCCGACCCTCCAACTCCCCTTTTCAGGGCATCGTGCCGGGCAAACGTGCCTGGCCCCTCGAGCAGATCGACCTTCCGGTCGTTTTCGGGACGCCGTCGAACTACCGCAAGGAGGTCATCACGTTCGACGTGGTCGACTTCCGGGGGACCTACCACGGAATCCTCGGACGTCCCGCGTACGCGAAGTTCATGGCGGTCCCGAACTACACGTATCTCCTCCTCAAGATGCCAGGTCCCAACGGCGTCATCACCATCGACTCCTCCTACGAGCACGCCTTCAACTGCGACGTAAAGGCTATCGAGCATGCCGAGGCGATGGCGCTGTCCGAGGCCCTTGACTCCAAGCGACACACCGGCGCCTTCGAGCCGTCAGACGGAGTGAAGGATGTCCCGCTCGACCCCTCCACCTCGTCCGGCAAGACGGTGAAGATCTGCGACTCCCTCGACCCTAAATAGGAAGCTGTGCTCGTCGACTTTCTCCGCGCGAACATCGACATTTTCGCGTGGAGTCCCTCGGACACGCTAGGCATTCCGAGGGATGTCACCGAGCACTCCCTTGATATCCAGGCCGGGTCCAGACCGGTGAAGCAGCGCCTGCGCCAATTCGACGAGGAGAAGCGCAGGGCCATCAGCGAGGAGGTGAACAAGCTTTTAGCGGCCGGGTTCATCAAGGAGGTTTTCCACCCTGAGTGGTTGTCTAATCCTGTACTGGTTAGGAAAAAGAGTGGGAAATGGAGGATGTGTGTAGACTATACTAGTTTGAATAAAGCATGTCCGAAGGTTCCTTTTCCCTTACCACGTATCGACCAGATAGTCGACTCCACCTCGGGGTGTGAACTCCTGTCCTTTCTTGATGCTTACTCCGGCTACCACCAAATAAAGATGAAGGAGCCCGACCAGCTCGCGACATCCTTCATCACCCCCTTCGGCATGTACTGCTACGTGACGATGCCCTTCGGGCTCAGGAACGTAGGGGCCACGTACCAACGGTGCATGCTGAGCGTTTTTGGCAACCACATCGGCGAAACCGTAGAAGCCTACGTCGACGACATCATGGTCAATACCAAAAGGGCTGACGACCTTATCTCTGACCTCAAGATCGCTTTCCAGTGTCTTAAGGCCAAGAGCGTCAGGCTCAACCCCGAGAAGTGCGTCTTCGGGGTCCCCCGAGGCATGCTCTTAGGGTTCATCGTCTCCGAACGCGGCATCGAGCCCAACCCGGAGAAGGTGACTACGGTGACAAGCATGGGGCCGATCAAAGACCTGAAGGGCGTGCAGTGAGTCATGGGCTGCCTTGCGGCCCTCAGCCGCTTCATCTCACGGCTCGGCGAGAAGGGCTTGCCCCTATACCGCCTCCTGAGAAAGTCCGAGCACTTCTCCTGGACCTTCGAGGCCCAGGAGGCCCTCGACAAGCTCAAAGCTGCCCTCACCAGCGCTCCGATACTAGTCCCGCCAGCCGATGGTGAGCCTCTCCTCCTATACGTCGCTGCGACGACCCAAGTGGTCAGCGCGGCCGTCGTCGTCGAGAGGCAGGAGGGCCACGCTCTGCCGATCCAGAGGCCAGTCTACTTCATCAGCGAGGTGCTGTCCGAGACCAAGATTCGTTACCCACAGATCCAGAAGCTGCTCTACGCTGTGGTCCTAACACGGCGTAAGCTCCGGCACTACTTCGACGCCACCCCCCGTAACGGGTCTCCTCCTTCCCGTTAGGAGAGATCCTCGAGCCGGGAGGTCTCGGGGCGGGTCGCCAAGTGGTCCATCGAGCTTATGGGAGAGACCCTCTCTACGCGCCGAGGAAGGCCATCAAGTCTCAAGTCTTGGCGGATTTCCTTGCGGAGTGGACCGACACCCAGCTGCCACCGCCTTATCTCCAGTCGGAATGCTCGACCATGTACTTCGACGGGTCCTTGATGAAGACCGGGGCCGGCGCCGGCCTCCTCTTCGTCTCCCCACTCAAAGTGCATATGCGGTACGTAGTTCGTCTTCATTTCCCAGCGTCGAACAATATGGTAGAGTATGAGGGTCTGCTCAACGGCCTGAAGATCACCATCGAGCTCAGCGTCAAGCGCCTCGACGTTCAAGGAGACTCGCAGCTCGTCATCGACCAGGTTATGAAGGACTCAAGCTACCACGACCCCAAGATGGACGCATACTGCAAGGTGGTGCGTGCCTTGGAGGACAAGTTCGATGGCCTCGAGCTCAACCACGTCGTCCGGAGGCACAACGAAGCCACCGACGAACTCACCAAGATCGCCGCTGGGAGAACCCCGGTTCCGCCCGACGTCTTCACCAAGGACCTCGCTGCCCCCTCAGTCAA
Organism: Chrysopogon serrulatus; assembly: GCA_015844335.1. NCBI lineage: Eukaryota > Viridiplantae > Streptophyta > Magnoliopsida > Poales > Poaceae > Chrysopogon > Chrysopogon serrulatus. The sequence goes on along the minus strand of JADLZL010006054.1, from coordinate 40,154 downwards.
TCTCGAAGGGCGGGAGGAGGCCTCAGAGAATCGTTCCGACCCCCCCCCCGGGGGCTGGAGAAACTCCCGAAGTCCCCTCTGCATCCGAGACCCCCTCGGCTTCCGAGGCGCCCTCGGCGTCTGACACCGAGGTCATGGAGATTGACGGAGGGGACCCAGAGCCCGAGTCCAAGCCGGACTGGAGAAAACCATACCTCAACTGGATCGTCCGAGGAGCGCTCCTCGAGGACTTCAACCAAGCCCGGCGCATCGCGAGAAGAGCAAAGTCCTACGTCGTTATTGAGGACGACCTTTACAAGCGAAGCCCGTCGGGGGTCTTGCAACGATGCATCACGGTCGAGGAGGGCCTCGCGCTGGTCCGCAAGATCCACGCTGGCGTATGCGGTCATCACGCTGCTCCACGCTCCCTCGTCGGTAGCGCCTTCCGACAGGGGTTCTACTGGCCGACCGCGGTCGCTGACGCCACCGAGGTGGTACGCACCTGCGAAGGTTGCCAGTACTACGCTCGTCAGACACACCTGCCAGCTCAGGCACTCCAGACCATCCCAATCACATGGCCTTTCGCCGTGTGGGGTTTGGACCTGGTAGGACCCCTCAAAAAGGCGCCCGGGGGCTTCACTCATCTGCTCGTCGCCATCAACAAATTCTCCAAGTGGATCGAGGCGCGCCCCGTCACCAACATCCGGTCCGAGCAAGCGGTGCTCTTCTTCACCGACATCATCCACCACTTCGGAGTCCCTAACTCCATCATCACTGACCACGGCACCCAGTTCACGGGGGCAAAGTTTCGAGCTTTCTACGACAAGCACCAGATACGAATTGTCTGGTCCTCGGTGGCGCACCCCCAAACGAACGGGCAAGTGGAGCAGGCCAACGGGATGATACTGCAAGGGCTCAAGCCTCGGATCTTCAACAAGCTCGACAAGTTCAGCAAAAGGTGGCTCGAGGAGCTCCCCTCAGTCCTCTGGAGCCTCAGAATGACGACGAGCCGGGCGACGGGGTTCACACCCTTCTTCCTGGTGTACGGCGCCGAAGCCATTCTGCCTACCGACTTGGAGTTCGGATCCCCGAGGCTCAAAGCCTACGATGAGGCACGCAATCAAGTGGCTCGGGAAGATTCGCTGGACATGCTCGAGGAAGCAAGGGACGCTGCCCTTCTACACTCAGCAAGATACCAGCAATCCCTCCGACGCTACCACGACCGACGAGTTCGGACCCGAGACCTCAAGGAAGGCGACTTGGTGCTTCGTCTCCGCCAGGACAATCGAGGCCGCCACAAGCTCACGCCACCTTGGGAGGGACCCTTCATCATCACCGAAGTACTCAAGCCGGGTACCTACAAGCTCGCTAACAAGGACGGCGAAGTCCTCAACAACGCTTGGAACATCCAACAGCTACGTCGCTTTTACCCTTAAAAATTCCAAGCACTTGTACATACGACCTGTACCGTACTTTTTCTGCTAAGGAAAACTAAGACCTTAGGCGTTCGCCCAAGTCGTAGTATTTTGTCCTCAATTGGACTTAGTGAGACTTGGTTTTGGCTCACCAAAACCAAGTCTCCCTCGGGGGCTAGAGAGGGGGGGACCCCCTCCTGCAAAGCACCCCTCGAAAAACTTTTGCGCTTTTTCGGCTATCTTTCTTAGACTCTACGTTCCCAAGGGTCTCGCGTACTTAGGAAAAGGCACGACGTGATGTCATCCCGAGGCCGAGGATGGCCGAGCCGCGAGGCCACCTACGCCCATGCGCTATGGTGCCTCCGCTTGCCGCCCTTAGCCAAAGGAGGACTCCGAGCGCCGCGGGGAGGTCGCTCATTACGAAAGGGCAACAGGGCCGTGATAACTATTCACGCAGTCCTTACCCTCGGTTAAAGAGCGACCCTCGGCTGCAAAGCATCCTCGCAAAACTAAGTAGCGAGTACAACTGAAAGGGAAACGTGAGAGATAACGAAAAAACCGTCACAAAAGCATAAGGCCTCGACGGGCCGACTGACACAAAGTGTTCCATGAACAAAAGCCAACATAAGTTTCTATTTACATGGGCACTTGAGCCCAGCCTTGCGTGGCCTACTTGGGGGGTGTCCGGGCCGCCACCGCCTCGAGCAACAAAGATCCACGTCCTCAACATCCACAGCCTCGGCATCGCCCGCCTTCCTCCTCCGGAGTGGAAACCACGGCAGGTGCGAAGATGTTCGCTAGCGCGATTGGAGCCCCGCCTCCTCGACCTCGACGAGTTGGGCGAGCACCTCGCTCTCTCGCGTCCCATCTCTTCCTCGGCCACAACAAGCCCCTCGGCGATCCGAGGGAGGTCGAGCCGGTAGTGGGACATGGTCAGCGCAAGCGTATGTAACACACCGACTCGCAGGGCCTCCTGGGCGCGCGCCTCCATCCGCCGTGGCACCGTGGCCAGCCGCATCACCAAGTTGCTTCCACCGCATCATCCGCCTCCACCGCGGCACGCATGTAGCGGGGCCACCCGCGTCGGGGAGTCGAGCTCGCCCCGCGCGCTGAGCTGTAGGCGGTCTGCGACGCCGGCGCTGTCCTCCAGCTCTATCACCCTGCCCTGCAGGCCAGCAACGACCCGAGAGTCGACTCTCGGATAATATAACGCAGCACGATGGACAATCATGGTGCGTACCTTGTAGCTGGTTATGGAGGGTCGTGGCCTCGGAGATCCCACGCATGAGCTCGTCCTTCAGCTTGGAGTACTCGCCGGCAAGGACGTTGTTCTCATCCTCCGCGGTCTTCAGCTTGTCGGACAAAGCCTTGATGGAGTCTGCCGAACGCGAGGCTTCGGCGAGCATCGTCTCCTTCTCGGCTCGGAGCCGGTCGAGGCTCGTGGCGTGACCAGCCGCCACCTCTTTGGAAAGAGCGGTGTCCTCGCGCCCGTCGACGCCCCCGGCCTTCGGCCTTCCGAGACAAGGAGACGGAGCTTCTCGAGCTCGGTGTCCTTCTCGATAGGGTCGTCGTCACCGGGCAACTGCACCCTTCGCTGAAGGAGCTGGTTGTTGAGGCCGGCCGATGTACGGAGGAACTCCGACTTCCCGCCGACGTCTTCGCCAGTTCCCCGCGACGAGCGAGTCTCAGCTTCTTTAAGTCATGGGAAAGAAGTCTGCAGGTCGACAAGGGCCGTGCGGGGTCGCCTACCTGGGCGGGGGAGCTCAGCCCAGCCCGACACGATGGTCCGGGCAGCCTCCTCGTACCGGTCGGCGCCTTTGCGACACGCGTACCCAAGTTTTCCCTCCTTAGGCGTCGTCCAACGCGAAGACCTCCCCCACCACTCGAGTCCGGCAATCCTTCCGGACGAGCCGGCCCGCCATCTTGTGCTTAGTGGCGTCCACCGCCTCCGGAGCGGCCGACCCTCCGCCTCGGTGGGCTCCTCGGTAGGCAGCCCACCGAGCGCCCCCGCTGGCTGCGGCACCCACGGTGGATGCCCCCTGCTCGCCTCCAGTGGCCTCTTCCGCGACCGAGGCGACCACCGCCTCGGTGGCCATGACCCGGCGCGGATATGGGAAAGGCACCCGCTCGGTCGCGCCAGCGTCGGTAGTAGCGACCACCACGGCTCCTCCACCCCTACCGTCAGCTGGGACCGCCACTTCGGCCTCCTTGGCCAGACGCCTCCGCCGTGCGCCCGGTACCCGCGGGATTGGCCCCCGACCAGGTGGCACCACGGTCCGTACCACTGCGTCCCTCCGGCGGACGCTTGCGCCGTCTCTTCCTCCATCGCCGAGGGCTGCTCCTCGGCGGGCAGCACTCCGGCGGCCTTCTCCTTATCCTCGGTCCCGCCGCCGCTTCGACGGCGGAAACGAGGCTCGCGCCCTGCCCCCGCCCCTCAGCTGCTTCCGGGGCGAAGCGGTGCCATCCGCCGCGGCTTGCGCTTTTTAGGCCGCGGATGGAGAGGAGGCAAAGTCAGCAGGCGGAGAAGAGGCGAACACCGAAACTAACGACAAGGCGTGAACGCCACTTACCCGGCACCTAATCTTGGCGCTGGACCGGGCTCCTCTCGAGGGCAGGAGCCTCAGGCGCCCGCTGCCCGATGCGCTCTCCAGGGGCGTCCGACTGCGGTCCTCTGACCGCTCCGAGCCACCGTAGGGTCGCGTGGGGGCGGGCCTCGGCCCGGGGGAGGCTCGGCGGCCTCCTTCCCGCGACGTTGCACCTCCCCCCGGGAGACGCCCGGCGCTGGAAGCGTCGCGAGGCCCCAACACCGGTGAGACTAGAGACGAGCCTCTTCCGACGGCCCTTCTGGCCGCCAAGGCCTCGACGGGCCGCCGCCTCCCCGGGCACCCGACGCCACCTCCGGCTGGTCCAGCCCTAGGTAGCGGCTCAATTGCCGCCCACCCATCCCTCCTCATCGCCATCGCCGCCGCCATACTCAGTGGTGTCCGACGGCGTCTCCTCCCGGGGAGGCCCCTGCCGCTCCTGGCGGCGCCACCGCCGCCAGTCCTCCTTCTCCTTCTCGCTATGGGCATTACGCCCCGCAGCAGATTCCTCCTTCTCCTCCTCCTCGCCTCCACGTGGTCGCAGCTTAGCCTTCTTCTCCGCGGCGATCGGGGCTTCGACGCCCCTCAGCCTTCTCCGAGAGCCCCCCGACACGGAGGGGATCAGGATTGAGGGAGGAGAGCGGGAGTATGCGCCGAGCGGAGGAGCGAGGCTTACCAAAAAGCTAATGAACCCCTTCTCTCGGCCGCATGAGGACCTTGAAGAGCTGCGAGGAGTCCACCGTCGCCGCCTGCTTCGTCCGGCCGAGGATCTCGGTGTAGCCCAGGTCCTCGGCCGCCATCCGGTGCCCTCCTGTAAGCGTTGCGGACCGCATGTCGCACAAAGACGCATCGCCGCAAAGATCATGGCAAAGACACGCCGCTTGTGGAAGCCGGCGATCACCGCCGAGGCGTCCAACCCCGATCGGGTCAGTGCGCCAAAGCGAGAACACCCTCTTCGGGCGGCGTCACCTTCTCGATCAACTCCTTCCGCCACGATGGCGGCTCGGAGTCGAACACCTTCCCGTGTAGGCCGGAAGGTGGTCGCCATCGTTGCGGGTAGAACCACTTGCCGTGCAGCCCCGCGGTTCGAGGAGGCGAAGCCATGGGGATGTAGGCCCCGTGGCTCTTTGACCACAGCTGCAGCGTGCAGCTCCCGCCCGGACAGCCCGCCGCTTCCCCTTCTCCTTCTCCTTCTCCTCCTTCCCTTCTCCTTCTCCTCCGTCCAAGGCGGGGACTTCAGGAACAGGGTGGCCTCGAAGAAGTAGAGCCACAAGTCCCAATGGGCGTCGATGCCGAGGAATCCCTCGCACAGCGCCACGAAAACCGCCGCGTGCGTAATGCAGTTGGGGGCGAGGTTGTGGAGCTCCAGGCCATAGTACTCCAGAGCGCGCGGAGGAAGCGCACCACCAAAGATCCCGAACCAAGCTCATGGAAGGCCGTGAAGCTCACGACGTACCCCCCCGGGGGACGCTGGAATTGATCGCCCGGCGACGGCACGATCCACTCCGGCCGCTCGACCGACCGAGCGCAGAGAGCCCCCCTCCCACTGGCGCCTCCAGCTCCGCCTCCGTCACGGAGCACGACTCCCAAATCGCGCCGTGCGATGTCCACCTGTGGCGCCATCGGGGAAGAAGGGCTGAGCAGATCGGCGGTGTCGGAAGTTTCTTCCTCTCTTCTCTCCTCCGTGAACTCGAGCTTTCTCTCGGCGGCGGGAAGGCAAAGGCGAGAGTTGCAAAGAAACGCAGGAGGAGAGCCAACGCGCCGCCGCGCCAGGTATTTATACCCGACGCGTCTCCACCGCTCCGTCTCCCCGCATTCAATGCGTATCGGCCTCCGGTGCGCCCACTCGATTGCACCTCGCACACGGCCCAAGGCGCCGGCACACGGGCAGCCGCAGCCACACGGGCTCAGGGCGCCACACGCGCGTTGCAGCCGCGCACCCACAAAGGATCTGGGGTCACGGAGCCCGGGGCCACTGCCCGCTTGCGTGGCCTCGGCCCGGGAGCCGCAAGGCCGCACATCACATCCCGTGGGACCCACAAGCATGCGCCAACGACACCGCCACGGCGGGGAAAGTGGGACCCGCCACCTCCCATGCGGCGCTCCACGCCCCGCCGCGGCCGCCTGAAAAGCGCGCCCACGCCTCACGACGGGCAAAACGGGGGTTTCTTTTTTTTCATCTCCTCAAAGGAACCCGGGCGACGGCCCGTTTACGGTCCAGAGGTTCGCGGGCTGGCCCATCTCAGGGTTCGACAGCCACCTCAGGGCAACAGTCGTCGTGGGCAGCTGGACGGCCTCATACACAGCTTTAGCCCTGCACAAGCGGGGGCCGCCCTAGCAAAGATCCGAGGCCGGCATGGCAGCCAGAGTTAGGGGGATCCCGCGTGGGAGAGCACCGAGCCCTCGACCCGGCGGGACGGGACCCGAGCCCCGCCTCGTGCATACCGTGCGCTCTTATGAAACGCGCCTCCGGCCCAAATAACCTCCAACGAACGGGCACGGCACTTCACTTGGATCTTCCCGTTAACACTCACCGGATCTAGTTGTGTTCGACACTGCCGACGATAGCACGCCAAAATCCACCCTCCTCCCCGCGAAGGGACGACGGGAGGTGCGTAAAAACTAGCGACTGAGTACCGATCGGATCCCCTCGTCATCACGAGGGCTCGGGGCTTCCCCAACACGAGGACCGACTTCGCGAAAACGTCGCAAAACCAGCCGAACCCCTCGATGAGCCGACGGGCCCGGGGCTTGGCACCACAAAATAACTTGCTCACGAGGGCACGCACAAGCCCCCTGACGAGTGCACACACCCTCCGAGGCCTCGGGGGCTACACCAGGCGGGTGCGCTCACGCGCCCCCACCGACGAGTACGGCTCCAGAGACAGAAACAAAACACGCCACGCGGACCAAATACAAGCCCTCGGAGGAGTCCCAAGACTCCTCTGAGGCCTCAAGGGCTACACCCACCGGGGGCCACAAGCCACCCTGCGGAAAACTCTGAAGGTGACCAAGGAGACGCGACCTTAACCTCTGAATGAGTACACTCACTCATTTAGAGGTTCGGGGGCTACTGTCGGGGACCAAAATAAGGGCCCCTTTGGGAAAGCCCAACAAACGCAACTCCGAGCAACTCCGAGCAGGGACGCCCGTCATTCCGGCCAACAGGGCCAGAGAGGCGATGCAGCATGGCCCCCACGTTCGCTCGCGGGCAACCTGCCCACCCGGAGCCTCCTGGACGAGGACACACGGAAGTCCATGACTTTGCTACGAGCACGACCACCTCTTGTAAGGCCCGGTCCTCCCCTTACGGCTATAAAAGGGGAAGACGGGCGCCCCATACAGGGGGGCGACACAAGCGACACACAAACCTCACACACGCCTGATATTGGCACTTCACTCAATCATCCACGAGACTTGGGACCCTGGTCCCTCTCTCATTGCTTGTACACCCTACCTACGAGCACTTCGGTGCGGGATAATACAAGAACACCTCTCCCCCCTTCGGACGTAGGGCCTTCTCTTGCCCGAACCAAGATAAATCCTTGTGTTCATCTTGCACACCATCCGAAGTAGGAGCACGCACCACAAATTCACTCGTTGGTGCTAGGGCCACCAGTTCTAACACCGACACCTAGTGTCTTTTTTTGGCACTTGGCAAAGAGCTTCTTTGCCGAGTATTTTTCTTTGCCGAGCGTTTTTGTTTTTGGCTCTCGGCAAAGAATTTCTTTGCCGAGTGCCACACTCGGCAAAGAAATTGACACACGGCAAAGACCAATTCTCCCATAGTGTGGCACTCGGCAAAGAAATTGACACACGGCAAAGACCAATTCTCCCGTAGTGTTTGTAGGGTGCTTCCTCGCCACCGGCATAAGTTTCATGAAGTCCCTCATCATCATCGTCCTGACCAGCAGCCTGCACCTAATCTCGGTCATTGACACCTTCTCCGCATTTCTTCCAACATGTGTAACCATCCATGAAACCTCGAATGATTAGATGGGCATGTAGCGACAACGAACTTGAGTACTACTCCCTCCGTCCCTTTTTATTTATCGCCGTGGGATGCGTGCCACAAGTTTGACTTGATTTATAAAAAATACGTACAATATTTATATCTCCAAATAATTTTGTTAAAAAACTAGATCCAAAGATCTTTCCGATGATTTTAATTATGATACTAATCGATGATATTTATTATTTATTAAAATTGTCGGTATTTTTGTCTCGGGAAGCGAAGCGACAAATAAAAAGGGACGGAGGTAGTACTTCTCATTCTCACAGTCAACACATGGACACCACATAGAGGAATTCTGTGCATTCAACATATGTGCTTCTGCAACAGCTGGGAAGGATTTCAAACCATCTTATTAATCATCACAAGTACGGTTCTAAAGATACATCCAGTGACTGTGATTCTCTATAGTCTACAAAAGAAGGTTGATGATGCAAGAATAAATCAATCAATTCAAGAAATGTGCAGACCACAACAATTTTGACTAGATTCATTCACAATGCATGTTTCACGGAAGAAAGTTCATCCTAGTTTCACACAACAAGGTCACCAAAGTTCAAAATGAAGACCTCCATGATGCATGTGAAAGAACTGTTCATGAGCTCACCCACAAGCTCAGTGTTGGTCACAGCGAGCTGGAGGATGCTGATGGTAGCTCACTGCAGAGATCGAGAGTGCACTGTAGAGATCCAGAGAGCAAGTAAGCACTGCATAATTGAACAAGAGCCAAAACCTAGCACCAGAGTGGCCATACTATGTCGAGAGAGATGAGCATGCAATGCCGGAGCTAGGACGCCAGAGCAAGGCTGGAACAACGCCGAAGCACGCGGATCCAACGTCGTCGTGCCTGCCCCTAGCTGCCGACCGCACGCCTAGAGCGGCCTCGCACGTGGCACGTCGTTCCGGCCATCTCGACGTGTGCCTGCGTGGACTCCACGGTGCAGCACGCCTGCGGAGAGCACGCACGCCCTAGCCACGGCCTACCGCCCGCCTCCGAGCGTGCCTACGAGCGCCGAACACTGACACCGGTGGCACGGCTTCCCTCGCCATGACCATCGCCTGCTGCTCACCTAAGAACCCCACGCACGACTGCCAAGCAAGCTCTGCCCACGCAGCAATGGCTAATTACTATAGACATGCCATCACTACGCATGTCTAACAAGACAAACAAGTACGGATGTGCGTTAACAAGGCACGTCTGTAAGTAACAAACGTGTCTGTCACACAGTAGATAATATTACAGACGCGCCTACACTTTTTTCTAAAAAAACAGACACGCCTACACCATGCGCATGTATAGCCTATCAACCTGCCATCAGAGTCAAACTGAACATGACTGACAGACGCGTCTGTATTATTTCTTACTACAGACGTGTGTTTACCTCACCGTAGCAGTGACCCTCGTCGGCGACTTACTAAAGACGCGTGTCGGGAAAGCACGTATATATGTGAACTTGGACTGCAGACGCTCGTTCGTCAGGCGTCTGTAGGCTGTCACACCCCAAAATTTCTGATTTTGGAATTTTGGGTCGTGCTTAGAAAACACAAAATAAATGAATGATTTTAATATTTTGATAAAATTTCTCAGGTTTAATTTAAGTTAGAGAAAATTTTGTTATAGGAAAAGTGTGAATTTAAATCTTTTCTAAACTAATCTAATGGTCGCTTTTGCGTGATGTAATGTTTACTTGTTGTCTAGCTTTGTGTGTTGTGAGTAAAGTTTTCAAAATACGCTTAGTAAATCGTTTTTTCTTCTTTACCATGTCTTTATCTTTCTTCGTGATCAAATTCTTTATCACCCATCTTAATTCTCTTATTAGAGTTTTTCCAAAATCTTGTCCTTGTATTCCAAGTGACTCCTATAAGTTTATCATCCACCAACTCATCTTTAAGAACTTTTTGGGAATTTCTTTTTAGCTTTTTCTCGAACTCGCTCCAACTTTCCTATGAGCATAATCTAATTTTTAGATACTCTAAAATATCTTTCCATGAGCTTAAAATATTTTATTTAGGTTCATCATGTCCTAAAATATCTCCAAGAATTTTTCCATGATTTTTGAGCTTTCGGATTATTTTTCGTGGCTTAAATATCGATTCTAGACTTTCCTAGAATTATTTTAATCCTGAAAATAATTAATTCCGAAAATAATTAAATCTCTATTTTTCCACCAGCCCTCAAAGCCCATATACAATAATCCTAATAAATCCCAACAGCCTATGCACTTATTTGTTAATGGGTTTAATGGCTAATTGGGCCCATTAGTAATGTTGGAGGGTGCAACATCAATTAGTACCATATCACTAGTTGATGTCAACATGAGGTGTTTTTTCTCCCTATATATACGTACTAACTCTTAGGCAAAGAACACCAAAACTACCACAAAGAGAGTCCCTAGTTTGGAAATCCCAAAGTAGTAAAATATATTTTTTCCTTCTCTATTCTACGTCGTCCTCAACATGTCGCCGACCTTGTGCCGACAACCGGGACGGCCGAGCGCCATGGCTCGCGACTTTGTCGCCGAGCTGGGCAAGGGCCTTTCCTTCCTGCAAGCACGGCGGATGGCAGCCATAGCCATGGTCAGATTCTCAGACGTGCTTTTTGCCGATAGGGAGGATAGGTAAAGAATTGTTACAAGATCTTTTAATTTCCGCCTTTTAATTATTTGATCTTCAATTCAAGTAGTTTTTGTTGTGTAGGTTTGGTAGCATTGCGCTCTACATAGTAATTACCATGTAACATGAATATGATTTGTTAATTTAAACACACAAATTTGATTATATATATATTCAATGTCTTTTAGAATTAAAAGCAATTAGCACCGTGCATGCATGTCAAATGAACAAGCTGAGCTAGCATGCCCATATATGCATATAGATACGTAATTTTCTAGAAGTAAATATGCCCATGCCACTACTATGTGTTTATAATTATTAAATATTAATATTAATTTGATTGATGATTATGCAACCACGTCTCTACATAAAAGCAATATAGGACAATATCAATTTTTTGATAATTAACTATTAATTTGATTAATGTCATACTCATTATATTTGGTTATAATTTATTTAGCCTAAACACGTATATTAAATTTGATAGATGCTCTCACATGTCAATTTATATTTGCAAGTTAACGTTGAATGGGTATAATAATATTGAAATATTTATAAATAAAATATGATTAGTTTGACTCGGCTTTTAAAATAAAATTATGATTTTATCTAATCTAAATTAATAACTTTTCATGATTTTGTTTAATTAAAATAAATCAAGCATATAGACTTTTCTTTTATTTTATAATATAAAACTTCTGGTAGTTGTTTCTTTTTAACGAATAGTTCCGTTACCGACGTCTTAAATCTCTTAGCATGTTGTTTTTCTCTTTTTTACGTGATGTATTGTTCTTAGTCGCTTTTATTGTTTGCTTGTATGTTTGCCTATGCGTGGTGCTTGCTACGAGTAGAATGAGAACCTGCTTGTGAGAGCTGGAAATCGAAAGGTGTTGATCCCGAGTGAAGTATGAGAGAGTTTGAGCAAGTGTAAAGGCAAGTATAGCATGGGATGATCCTTGTTACCTACTCACCTTTAATCACTTAATTCATATTGTATGTGTCTTCTTTGATTACCACTAAGGATTTCCTAGCAATTGTATCTTGTACCTTGACTACCATGGGTTTATGCATTGGGTAGCTTATGCTAGTGCTTAAGAAATAACCACTATGATCTGTAACTTGATTAATGGTATATGCAATAAAAGGTTAAAACTCGCTTTTTTAGCAACGAAAAATTAAAGGGTAAGAGTACTGTTTGCTCTTGTCCTCCCTAAGGACTTATCTGTAAGTGAGCACCAGGGACATACAGTACGATATGGCTCTAGCTTTAGTCAAGTATGAGGACCCTCTTCTAGCTTATTAGAGGTTACCGAAAGGCGCAAGAGGGGCTTTACACGATGGGCATAGCGTGGCTTCTGTCCTCATGTGTGCCGCTGCGGTGTGAACCATTTGGAAGGGGGATTCTATGTCTGCTTGTCGAGAAAACCTAGCGGCCATAACTTGTTAGACGAACCTTTGAAAGACTTCATAGTGTACCCTGCCGCGCTTTCTTGGTAAAGACGATATGGGAGTCATGACCTAGGCACATGGGTTTCACGACTCACGGTGAAAGTGTACAACCTCTGCAGAGTGTTAAAACTGATATATCAGCTGTGCTCACGGTCACGGGCGGCCTGGACTTCTTATAGAATAATGGTTTATGCGCTGCAAACTTTTTGATTATTGTTTTTGCTATACTTTAATCACTGTTTACATGATAATATGGTTATTTGGGATTTATGCTACTTGTTGCTACTCACTTATGCTAAAATTGAGATATGCTAAAAGATGCTAACTGTTGTAAACCGTGTCAACCTTTTGAGCCTCATTAACCCCATGTTATATTCGCTGAGTACGACATGTACTTACGCTTGTCTTTACTTTTCAATACATTGGTAAAATCCCGGATGGGTACCAGATGGAGGATATAGTGAGTTTTCTGAGAAGTAATTGGAGTTCTAGGCTTATGTTACCCCTAGTCAACCGTCCCTGTGAAGATGGAGCCTGAATAGAAGATTAGCTACCGTTCCACGTTACTCTGATGTAAGTGTTAATATATTTATGTTTACGTTATATATCACATTGTTTTTCTGATACTATTCACTCTGTGGTTGTATGTGTGGACTTTCTGGGCACACATATAGCGTACCTAGTTTTGTCTTTAAAACTGGGTGTGACAAGGCGGCGCCGGTGGATATTACCGTTTTTTTACATAGTGTGATTATAGACATAAAAAGGCTGGAACAGCAACTATTTTGTTGGGTACCTTCTTGATAGTCACAGTAAGATCTTTTGGACGAAGCAAGTTGTTATATACATGACAAGTGACAAGAGCAGTACATCGTGCGTTGGAATCTCCCCCCACCCTAGCACGTACAGACACACACACCCCACCACCACACGTATACTCACGCACACAAAGCGCCCCAACAATAACACCACACACACTCATCCCTTCCAAAAAAAAACACCACACACACTCATGTTTCACCCCAACAACAACACCATACACACTCATCCCTTCCAAAAAAAACACCACACACACTCATGTTTGGTCTGCTCAATAATTGCATGCATTCCCTTCATGTATGCCCTTCATACTATACGCCTAATAAGATATGAACATGAATTAGGACTGTTTTTTGAAGGCACAGAATTAGGAATGTTGTCTATAAACAGGGAAAATTGGATCAAAATATATAGCTTCGATGTTGCCTTCTACCATTTTTGTTAATTAAATGGACGTGAACGGGAATGTTGCGATGCTGCCGCAATGTCCTCGTCGAGCGCCACTGCCATTACTGCAGGCTCCGGCGAGCGTCTAGGCCACAAGATGGTTGTTTGATTGGATTCGTAATCTCTAGCATGCTTCCTGGCTTGATGCACATATGAACCTAGAGATGGTCGATATTGGCCACACCATTCAAGTTTAGTGAGGCACGGTGAGCTACTGCGACCACGATGCATTGCTCCGCGGCAGTCATATCCGCATCCACGCCGACAGCAGTAAGCTATGGCAATCATGATCGGAGAGAGCATCCTGTCAAAATATTGAACTTCTTCTAGTGTTTTTAAGTAGTAATATAAAAATACTACCAGTAGTTATAGCACATGAGAATCCTCATTAGAAAGTATTTGGTAAGAAAAGTTTATACTAAATTTTGAATACCAAAACACTACGAGAAACCCACCTCACTAGAAGATGTTACAAATTCTGGTTGTGGCATCATAACAAGAATACAAGATACGCGTCGTTGTGACTCATATGGTTGTGAACATCTGGTGACTTTGCTTTAGCTGGACTTCAAGTTTGAGATCAATGCACTGCCATTGTTGTTGAGCCTACTGCGGCGCTGAGGACTCTGCTAGCCTGGTTGGAGGTGGGAAAAGGAGAGGAAAAGAGTGGAAGAGTTGTAGCACATGGAGGGAGACGTCCATCCTGGTGGGGAGGCAGGCCACCGTCTGGTTCTCCTCGCGTACTTCCTCGTCCCTGTGTCTGTGTTATGTTCCTGCATGGAGCATGTCTTAACAGGAAGTTAACAGAGATGCTATACAAAACTATAATGAAGGGAGCTTTTGATGGTATTTTTTCTAAAGTTAAATTTTGGATGCTATTTTTCTAGACTTCAGTTCCTTTGATGGTAAACTATTTCTATGTAATATGTCATGATTAACACAACCACTCACAAATGGTCCAGGATTCCTACCGGGACCATCCTATAGTCAAGACCGACAACCCATGTACACCAAGTCATGAATTCTTCTTGCATAAGGTCAAAGCATAATGACATGTTGTTATTAATGCATCTCATGTCATGTCATTTACTTTATGCATTGAACTTATCAAGCATCATACATGAATAGGTTACAAAGTTGCCTAAGAGATAGCTGAAGGAGAACCACAGTAGGTCGAGGTCGTCGACGAGCAGTCCGAAGCTGCCCAAGGCAGGCCCCTATGTATCACTATGCTTTGCTAATTACATAATGAACTATGATTAATTATTCCATTGATATGTTACCATATGAATAGTTCAACCTTTAGTTACCTACTTGAGCTTTCATGCCTTGCTAATACCACATCGATCAAAACCTCGAGTTAATGACGGGTTACTGATGGGGACGTGATTCCCGATCTTCCGTTAGGTTCTGGATAACTCTCGTTTTTGGTGGAACGCGATACACCGATCCGGCTTCAGATCAAAAGATCCGAACCCTGCAACCTTAGCACCACGAATCCTCTGGTTATCAACCGTGTCACCAACCGGTTGACCTCGCCAAGAAGGCTAATCCGTGCCTACGAAAACGAAGAACACAAGCAAGAACTCGAAAGAACGCAGCTCAGAAATTGGGACAACTGCAGATGAATGATTAAGTTCTCAAGTTGGGGTTCCAAAAACCGACGAAACGGCGACTGTCAATGGACAGATTAATCTTAAGCAAAACCCAAACCCTAACTTGGGCGATGGCTATTGATTATAAAGAGTCTAAGGTCGTGCAAGACCCCCTAGACGCACCCCTAATGGGTTCCAACACGATACAAGGCCCATAGACCAAAATACGACGTCGCAGCGTCGGGGCAGATTCTGGACGTCAACTTGTTCGGACTATTCCCGATGACTCCGGATGGATTTGGGCCTCCAACAAGACTCATTGGAAAGCTCTTCTCGTTATCTTTCTTTAGAGTCTAAGAACGTCCAATTCCGAGTCCGGACGCATCCTGGGCGTCCAAATTAGTACAGACCGAAACGGATTCGAAGTCGACTTGGTCTAGGCCTCCACCTTGACTTGAGCGCCCTTGCTGGCCTTCCACACCTCCAAGCCCTCTTCTATGTATCTCCCGGTCCTCTCCATGATTCCTAATCATAATATAATCATTAGGTAGTAATATATTCTCCAAATCATATAAAGAGTGGCTTAGGAACAAGCTCACCTGTAAATTTAATTGTCGCGCGCGAGCTCTTGTGATTGGACCTTGAATATTCAGCCGAGGATCATTGAGTGTATCTGAAGGAATGATGTCCTCATCAGTTACTCATTGCTCATGCGTTATAGTAATGTTTGTCAACTAAGCAACACCATGGATTAAGGTCTAAAACTTGACTAATGGTGGGATTAATGTTGATGAATGTTTGGCAAGGGGTTGGGTCATGGCCAGAAGGGTGATGTTCTCGAATGACATAGCTCGCTAACTATTTAAGGACTGTGTATCCGTGATAACAACTCAAGAGCATAAAATTGTACAAACCACTTTGTCACCGGGTTACAAGAGGAGAATGTAAGTGTGACTGATTTATCCATGTATTCGGAGCAAAGGTGGCGCCGGGTAGATGCAAATGTGTTACTTAGGAACCTGTCAAACTGTTCACGGATATTCTTGGCTAGATTGGTGAAAGGTTTAGACATCGAGATATCCCTTATCAGCCGATGGGTCATATGGCCGATATCCATTGTGTTTGGTGGGGTTAATGTGTAACCTCTACAAAGTTCCTTTTAAAGCCTATAAGTTTTCTACTTCTAGATATGGACTAGAGTTGAATTGAATTTAGGACTCATGGAAGATCGAGATCCATTGCCAATCACTTTAATTATTTACCCATGCCATGCCCACAATCGCTAAGTCTATTGATTACAATTACATTTCATGTATGAATGCTTTTTCTGTAGAAAAAATCAATTTGATTTCTGTACTTCTAGATATGGACTAGAATTGAATTGAATTCAGGACTCGTGGAAGATCGGGATCCATTTAGCCGATCACTTTAATTATTTGTCCATGCTATGCCCACAATCGCTAAGTCTATTGATCACAATTACAGTTCATGTATTAATGTTTTTTCTCTAAAAAAGTCAATTTGATTTCTAGCTACATACTATCTTAAATGTATCATCCTTATTTATTATATTGGATAAGTCCAACGGAGTACAACTGAATCTTATTTATTATATTGATTTCTAGCTTCATCTTAGGTACCCTCTTAAGGGGGCGTGATCCTGACACGCACTGCCCCCATGAAGCACGACCCGGAGGCTGAGGCTGCCTAGGAGAATGGCGCCGCCGCATGAGCAGTCGAGGAGCACTCAACATACCGTGGAGACCAACTGCCAAAACTAGTAAGCATGCCAGGTCCTTGCTCACGTGTCCACGAGCCAGGACTTGCCCGCGCTAGCCAATAATGAGATGCAACATGAAATGATATTTGTTTTTAGGGGAAGAAGTTGGCTAGGACTGATGAAGGGCGTATTACTAAGATGGCTTATACTACATCAGCAGGCTCAAGTCGAGATGGTTACCCAACTGGAAGCAAAAGCGTCAGCTCCTCCACTACTAACCTGGCGTAGCCGGGAGCAGTCATCAAGGTTGGATCCATTAGTGTTCAGTGCTTGGACTACAGAGATGTAACTTCTGTTCAGCCTAAGCAGGAACCGAGTCGATGGGGTGTGTGATGAATTTATGGCAGGAGACGGTATTGGAGTTAGAGAGTTCCGTTCTGGTTATCCCAGATTTGCTTTGAGGCGTCTTTTGTAAGGCGGGCACACCTAAAACGTGGTACTTAAAACTCTTGTTCGCTTTTTGAAATACAAAAGTGGAGGAATCTCCTTTTTAAAAAATCGAGATGCAACATGAAGTGGACCTACAAGAAACTTGGGGATCTATAACAACCTGTTTATACATCATAATCCTTTAAAGTTTGTCATAGTAGTGGAACTTATGACTATTGCGGGACAAAAACCCATCCATCATAGGTCATGCACAACACGAATCATCATGAAAAACATGTTTCTTTTTTTATGCATAATAACATGAATCATCATGAAAATATGTTTGTTTGTTTTGTTTTTGGAAGGCTTGCACGGTCGGCAGGATTCGAATATGTGAACTATCTATGGCCTCACAGGTAGCTTCAGCAACCACACACTCTAGCCCAAAGTTAATTGTGACTAAAAGGATTTTTGTATGGACTTTGCTAGCCCAAAGTTATAATGAATATTTGTGAACCTAAACTAACTCAAATGAAAAGGTCTTAACTAAAAAGTTTAAGTTTTGTTACTGTGTTTGGAAGGAACTTGAAAACTATTTGAAGCCATTGTTGATTAGGGAAAGTAATTGAAGGCAGTTTAGTACTTTTCTACTGTGCATAACAAATTCCTGAGCCCTGAGGCCGCCCAACAGCCCTCCACAGTCCCCACAGCAGTTGTGCTGCTCTGCTAATGCCTGCAGAGGCGGTAATAACGTGCTTCCATAGTTTATCTCACACACTTCAGTTTCAACGTCTCTAGATTATACTTGTCTGCAGCGACAAGCAAATGTTGAGCCATTGCAGATTCATCTTCCTTCGTTGTATCAGGTAATTCATCGGTGTACATAAAGTAAGAAAAGCTCCAAACACATTTGACCTCCGTATCATATGGGGTATGACATTAGTGGTGGTGCCCTCTTTCATTGGACCAAAGACTGCCTTCTTGAAGACCGGGATCGTGTGCAAGAACCAACCTGTGTGCAGACAATGTCTTTCTGCGGACTCAGAATTTGACATCTCACCCTCTTTTTTGACAAGAGGTCACCAAAATGATGGTGCATGTCTGTTGGCGGCACCACAACAATCGGTATAACCTGGGTGGCTGGGTGTGGACATCCTTCATGACAGTCAGATCTAACTTGAGGGTCAAAAAATCATCCTTGAGATGCTCTAATTCCTCTAGAACTTCCCTCTCCATAAACTTTGTATATCTCCCCCTCCTAGTCGGAGTAGTTGATAAGTTGGCTAGTAAAACTGTAGGATGGCACCGGCTTACTCTCATGGTTGAGTAAGCTGAACTTGGCAATGCCCTTCACAACCTCTACGCCTATATCATCTAGATAAAGAAACAATGATGCGAAGGGCCTATTTGATCCTAGGGTTAAAAATTAGCCCGCCTTGTGAAAATATATTAAACTTGAACTAATTATGGACTAATAAGGCTTACTAGCTAATTAGATCCAATTAGCTCTTATTAGCCCAAAAATAGTAGCTGTGCTAAAAAAGACCCAAGATTAGTCCACATTTAGGCTTTGTGATTGGTATAAGAAACATAGGCTAATTATTAGCTCCCAGATCAAAACACTCCCGAAATCAGCCCCTGTTATGTTGGTATGACACAAGCCAAATTTGGCCCGCCACCTAGAACAGTCGCGACTTGATGCACTGGCAGCCTCGCCGTTGGGAACATATTTGCTGCCGGAGTCGCCGACAGTCGTCAGAACGTGGTAGCCCCTCGCAGGTGGCGCCTGCAAACCATGGCGGAGGCAGATCACCATACAGTGCCGTCAGTGACATAAGAGAATGAGATCACACTGGCAGATAAGAAGCAACTTCTGAGACGTGGAACTAGTCTTGGCCCACGTAATTTAGGTTTCAGCCCACAACTTAAGTTTTAGTACATTGGTTCTGATATATTTGAAGGGATGGCTCTATTTTTTTTCGCAAGCTCCGTAAAATTTCTAAAAAGTTTTAGATATCAAGTAGTATATCTTTGCTTCTAGTCGTTTTTCATTCTAGCTGATTTGAAAATTTTGAAATTCAAAATGTGAGAACTTAAGATAAAATTTCAGGACCATAAAAATGATTTCCAATAAAAAGGCGATCATCAACAAGTACATGTCAGGCGAGGAGAGGACCGGAACATGCTCGAGCGCACGCTGCCGAGATGCGTGCAAGCAGCAGGTGTCCAGGTCCCCATGCGTTTTCAGCGAAATAGGAGCAAGGATGGTGAGGGGCACTGTTAACTACAACGTTGTATATCTTATCAAGATCTACGACTTTTAGTTTCCATCATTTCTCCATCTAAGTTTGTTTGAATAATTTAAAAGTATTGAGTTTCAAAATATAAGAACCCCAAACAGAATTTAGAATCATAAACTACAAAGTTGTAGATCACATCAAGATCTACAATGTTGGTTTATTTATTTCTCCATCTAAGTTTATCTGAACCATTCAAAATAAATAAATTTTAAAATGTGAGAACTTCAAATAGAATCTTGGGATCAGAAATGTTTCATAAATAAAAGTGGCTAGCTATCACAACAGGATTCCTTTATTCAATCAGGTGTCCCGGTAATATTTGCTTGTTCTTCAGTAGTTACAAAACTTCTGGCCCAGGTTGCCCAATTATGCCAACATTCAGTTTATGCCTACTAAAAAATATTTGACAACCGCTATTTATTAGTCTACATATTTTATGCGTTGATTTGGTACCATGTGCACCAGTTTTTCCAAGAGTTTTGATCTAGAATTCATATAAATGGATGTCATTTTAGAATAAAATTATAGACACATCATTCACTGACATGCAACTCAAATTGAAATGTGGTTAAATAAAATGGCATTTTAAATTAAACCAAAACTTTTGTTTATTATGGCAAGATAACTAAAAAAGCTTTTGCCAATCCATTCATTTCTTAATAAATGAAATGGAAAACTCAAAAGGAAGATGAACAGAATTACAGCCGTGTGAAAAATCTCAATATTCCACTGCCTCCATTTACCTTTTTGTTTGTCTTGTCATTGGACTTGTTTAGGATCTTCGTGGAGGCTATCTTCTTTGGTATTGATTTGGCACTATGCCGTTTCAATGATGGGCAAATTGCGTCCGGTACCCCATTCATCAACAAATTTTGTCCATTGTTGTAATCTCGGCCTATACTCAATAATTTCGTACTATTGATTGTGCGGCTGCTCTCTTGTGACAATGATGAGCAAGGCAAGTATGATTCTTCATTCTGCAGATCAATTAGTAACTCAGTTGGATTCATTTCCTGAACTTGATTGGTGAGTAATTTCCTCTTTTTGAATGGGTTATTTTCAGGGATGTTTTCAGGCTCCTCTTTATCTTCCACTCGAGGAGGTTGCTTGTGCACTAGAAATTTTCCTAGGGCAAGAACACCTTTTTGCACTTTTGTCCGCTAGAAATCTCATTAACTGCAAAATTTATATAGTAAAAAATATTATGATGTTTGCTGAGTTTTTTTTTTAGAACAGAGGGACAACCATCTATTTTTACATTCCAAAGAAATCAGATTACATTACTGTGCAATAAATAAAGCATAACAATAGATTAAACATGATAAAATAATGTTGAGCTGGTCCAAGAGCACTCACCTATCATATTTTCTTTGCATTCTTGGGATGAAATAATTGTAATACAACTATTTTGTGTCAAAACTTCCTGAGAACCACACTGGTTAGCAGCATCGAATGCCGAGGTATCAATGAACTCAACAGGATTAATGGTTCTGGAGTAGTGATCAAATGCTTCCATGGTAACAGGATTCAAACGCCCCTCTGCAATCCCTCTTGCAATTGACGGTGATAATGATCTTTAGATGATTAAGGGATTCACACTGGTGACTTTAGAAAACAAATAATCCTATGGAAGACTGATTAATGTAATTGCTTTTTAGGCAACAAGCAATATCAAGTCAATATGTATAATTTCTACTTTAGTCCTACTTTTTTCTAGAGTTGAGCCATTTACTGAATGAACCATCAATAGATGTATGAAAATTGGTAGCACCAAAACTTTGCCCCTGTATTGATGCTAGTACATACAGATATGCAGCAACAAACATTTTATACAGATGTTTCATGCTCATGCATATTAAATCAAAACTTTAGGATACGGTCCAAGAAGATCCAAATCGCCATCCAAGTAAGAAATACACTGTTCATCCAAAGGTTTCAAATGTTTAAGTGACTTGCTTTTGACATCATATCTGGAACATTGAAAGAAAGTGGCTTATCAGTGTCTTTTCACAATGCACAAAGTAACATGAACCTTTTTGAAAGAAGCACAAAGTAACATAAACTCAATCTTACATTCTAGCATGATCAAACACCGCAAGAGTTTTCCCGCAAGGAATCAGCATAATCATCTGGAACAGAGTAGCGCTTGTCAAGCTTTAAGTTTGATATGACCTGGCAATGCTTAGATAAGTGAGCCAGACCAGAAAACAACATTCATCATTGGAGAGTGCAGATCACTCAGCATAAAAGCAACAGGGCATAAAAGAGATGGTTTACTTATGGAGTGAACCTATGTAACATATGTAACTGGTGCCAAACTGAAAACCTATGAAAATGGAGCTGCTGCATATTATTTTTCATTTTTTCCACAGAAAATTGGACTCAGATATGACTACTACATTTAAAGGAGTTTTATGAAGTAACGATATGTTAGTGTCTATCAAAGCATTAAAACAAAAAAAATACAAAATAGTTCCGCAAACACTATATTGAAATAGATGTAAACGAAAATCTTTTTTGTGGTGTACTACCTTACTCTGCAAAGTGTTTAGACACTCATAAAAATAGAAAACATGATTTATTAATGAAGTTTATGCCAAAATATCAACAATATAAAAATCATGTTTCACTTTCTGAATAGCACAGGAGTAATCATTCTTACATGATTTATGTCTTTGTATTTTGAGATGAAAGAATATGCTCTTTTCGTACCAATGCCCGAAATTGAGGGAAGAAAGTCACATCCAGCAAGAACACACATGCCTGTCCAAACAGAAAACAAAACGTCAGCAGAGTTAAGTATATTTGCAACACACCTTTTATAAGGTATTCCCTGCATTTTTCCTCTATTTGAATGTGTTTATATTGCAATTTGAATAATGATAATAGATTAAGAATTTTTTCCTAGTAATAGTATTTTTGCGATACATATAAAACAAGTACTAGTACTTTGGTAGCATACATCCTCTAGAGTGAAAACTGAAAAGAAATTGAAAAATGGCTGGCCAAACTGCAATAGAACAAAAATGCAGCAACTTATCTAGCAGAATAAGTTGACATCACTGAGTAAAAGAACTAACGATGGTGTAAGACATCGATAAACCAGTGATGAAAGAATGCTGAATTGAGAAAACATTGAAAACATTCAGGTCCATGCTTAGTTCAAGTATACAAGATATACGCATGAGCATGACTTTACCTGTAAAAAGTTTTTTATCAAAATCCTGGAAGGAAAGACCATCTTTCTCTGTCTTCAGAGTTCTCTCCATTGTGAATTCTTCACCATTCCCAAACCGATCCATTTTAAATATAATCTAAAATTTTATTCTGTTACATATAAAATAAAAAGTGAAACGAAGAGGATGGGAAGAGTGATTATCTCACAGCTGGGCAACAATAAGCTATCAAGTCGCTATCTTCTGTAACTACGGCAGATATGCCCCCTTGATCAGCATCAATAGTAGTTAGATATGCCAACTGTGCATCAGCTTCATATGGAGCAACGACAAATTCTACATTTTCTGACCGTAAAATCTGGAAAATAAACATTAGATTTTGCTATACAAGGTAGAACAATGCATAAACGGAATTACTTTCAATGAAGTACCTGAATTAGATGATAAGCCATCAATGGAGTAATGTGAACAGCTTTCTGCAAATTAAAATAGATCAATGTTACAGAAAGAGTCATATTCACATAATTCTACTCATCAAAATCAAGGATTGCAGCAATCCATCATAATCAAGGATTGAAGCAATCCTGTTTATTCAGATTACAACTTGCATGTTGGCTGCCAACTGGCCTTCTAACTCTATATCATGAAACCAAAGAAAAACCATTAAGCCATGAGACTCTAGCAGCATCCCAAGAAGTACACCCAAGTTAGGAAATATGAAAAAAGTAATTATTTTAGAATACTAGAAAATCAAGTGACAAGTTTTTGGAGACACATCCATCAAGTACAGATATCAAGCGTACAAAAAAATGGAAGTTGAACACACATGGAGAATACTCTGCAAAATCTGTATATGAGATCCAATTTGCAGGTTCTGTTGCTCCCTTCTGTCAGTACAATCAACAAAACAACATCTGAAATTACTGCAGATTCTTGCTCAGGCAATGGTGTAACACAATATGATACATCCACCATGGACACTTAGTTTGGAGATGCACTTTTTATGTACTGTATTTCAGTTCCTAGTTACATGTAGTAGCGGACCACAGATTTAATGTTGGGTATGCCCAAGCAAAGACCAAAAGGGATTTGAGATTTTACCTCTAAATTTGATTAACGAAGAAAACAAATCAAGAATTCAAGATCAGCCCAGGCTTCCACCTTCCAGCTGTCATGTGGGTCGTGTGCCCTCTTAGCCAGCCACTGGTGGGCCGCAGTCATGCTGCGGCCAGTGCGCTTGCTGGCAGCTGAGGCTGAGTAAGAGTGCTGCTGTGCTGGATGAATGGATGAGCGCCCCTGTAGTTTGTCGATCCACCTCTAGGAAAGTAGGGTGCTGCTGTGGGGTGGGCAACAAGCCAACGACAGTGGTCAAAGCTAGCAGTGCTAGCCACTAGTGTTCCTGGTTCGGCGGTTTTGCATCTTGCTGTCTTGCAGCCTCACAGCTATGCGCGGAGACGGCTCGGCATTGGCAGGACCAGAGGAGAACATGGGATTGAGGAAAGGCTGGATGGCACCGAAGCCAGTGACTCAGTGATGAATGGGTGGGTGAGATAGGTAAATAGGCCGCATGGGCTGCTGTGTCTTTTGGTGAATAAGATGCAGACAATAGCAATTTTAAAACTTAATTATATTATATATGTGTATATATACCTACTAACTACTATTTTTTTCTAAATATGTTGGGTATGCCCGGGAATACCCGGACAAAATAATAGGTGGTGTTCATCTAGTACTTGCTTCAGTACTAGGTTTTGTATTTTTTTTAATTCTACTTTTCCTTAATTAAATTTGTGGCACTCATTCCTTTTCTATGCTAGAACTACACAGTCTGCGATAAGCAAATAGCTTCAAACTAGTTCTACACAACTGTGCATCCTATGTCTAATTCTTGACCGGAAAGAGCTAATTATGGTTAGTAGGCATAGCTTCCAGACTCACTGTCCATAAGGTCCAGACTCCCTGTCCACAAGGAAACAAGCCCCAAGAAATATAAGGTAGATCTAATTTTTCAGATAATGGAATAGAACTATCCCAGCCTCCACATCATGAAATTCTTGGTTTGGGTCAGCGGATGCCAATTGAAAGGAAACGAAATGCGAGAGAAAAGAGTGGAAACCCCTAAATCGAAAGAATTCGCAAGTGCAGGGTTATATTGCGTACGGCCCACGAATTGAGTGTTAAAAGATGTGAGGCGTGTAGATTGAGAGGTAAATATAAAATTTCTTGAGAAATAGATAAGGAAACAAATCTCCAGCTCACATCCTATATGGCCTGATGTGGTACTAATTTACATTTTTCTAGTTATTTTGATTACATAATCCATCTATCTAAAAACATTGAACGGTTGTGATCTGTTCGAACTCTTACCTTAGCAAGTGCCAGAAAAACACTACCACCTGCATTTTGTATTACTTATAGTATCCTAGAATGTTGCAAGTATTCCTTTTAATACGTTGACAATATAATACAAAGCAGTAATTATCTTTGACACATGGAAATTATTTCAGTAAATTTGCATTAAATAACCTTCTTATTGCTATAAGTTCAAACATTTTTTATAACATATATAGAGCAAAACAATGGTCTGAGGTGTTTTTTTTAACATAAAAGTCAGGAGCTGTGGCTTTCAATTAAGATGAAAAGAATCATATGTACAGGAAGGCGCAAGAGCCCCTAAAAGACACTGGCCAAGGTGTTATTAGAGAGCATGGCTACATGGCAATGCCCAAATGAAAATTAGAGGTGAATGTAGGACTAACTTTTTGGTACCTAATGTCTGTCTTCATCAAAATGACAGCAAAAATTTTAACAAGTGAAAAGATTGCAGAGATTTTCTGCTGTGGCAAAAACTGAAAGAAAGAAAAGTAAATGGATACCCGGAAAAAATCAATGGCAGCAGCTTTATTTCCTTGCTCAAGCTTTTCTTTCGCCATGTTCAAGCTGTGTTCCCTCTTCCTGAATGAAAATAACCATAAGACTTAAATGTGGATGCTTAAAGCATACTCCCTCCATCCCAAAGTTTGACACGATTCATAGAAAATGCGTGCAACATATTCAAAGATCTTTCCAGTGAGACCCAATTAAATTCGATTCTTGGGAAGCAAAAACGTCAATTATTTTGGGACAGAGGGAGTAAGTACTAGGAATTTTACATTAACCTTCTTACTGTTGCATCTTAAGAAACAGCAAAAAATTATAGCAGCAGTGTAATCTTGTACATCTATCCAATTGCTGATGAACTATGACTATATGCATAGCAATAATTGGTTCTAGGTAGTGAAGAAATATTAGCTTCGGTATGGCCTTAAATCAAGAGTGAAAATCCAAGGCCTCATATATATACTGACAACCAGAAATGCCTTGTGTATGCTAACAAATTAAATAATCCCAAAATCACCACAAATCAGTACCATCATGGTCATGGAACACAAATGATGATTCAAATCACAGATCTAAAAACACAAACGAAGTTTTAAACTGTGATTTCAGTAAAAATGTCATCACAACTCGAATCAAAGTACCTCCGCCGCTCGTTATCAGTGGCCGCCTTACAAGGCATGCTGCCCCCGTCAAAGACGACGACGGGGATGACCTTATAATGCCGCAGGAGGTTGATGTGGTGCATGAAGTAGCTGATGTATCGCCTGGCTGCGGCGCTTTTAGGGTCCATACATAACTCCATACTGCAAGAATAGGCTGTAATACCATAAACAGAAAACAAGAGAAAAAATTAAGAAATCTGCCAAGGAATCCCTATCGATCAAACTCAGTACATTGCAGCAATACAATGGAATCGAACCTCCTTTGTGGAGCCAGGAGTACGCATCGATGCCGACCTGCCAATGCAACACAAAATGCCGATAAATCCAGAAAGATGAAAAGCAGGGGAACTGCAGGGTGAAAGACGAAAGGGGATCTATTTACCCGCTTGCCGGCGTACTTCTTGATGTGCACAGGCTCGATGAACGGCTTCAGGAAGCGGAGAAGGTTGGGGATCCCCATCAGTTTGCGCAAACAATCACAAGCCAACTGTTTTCTATTGGTTCGTAACTTCCTGAAGGATTGGATTGGGATTTCAAAGGAATAGGAAGAAGCGGCGAAGTGGCGGCGAGGCAGAAATGCGGATGTTGAAGGAGACGAGGACTGTCTACTCACTAACAAATATAGTGGTAGCGTGGGTGCCACATGCGCGAAGTGGCGGGGAGGAAGAAATGGGATCAAACCTCGCTTTGTTTCGCGCGCACTAAATTCGTTTCCCGCGCTTTCTCGCACGCACGGATATAGATGTCCAAGGGCAAGCCGTGCCGGACCGGAGGGCGTCGTGCCTCCACGGGCTGTCGTGCCTAACAGGCCGTGCCTGGCCTTGCCTTGGGCCATTTTGTTGGGCCATGCCGCCCGTCAAGCACGGAGAAGCACAGCAGGCCATGCCAGCCCGCGGCCCACAGAGTGCCAGCAGTCAGAGAAGCCGAGGGGGAAGGGACGCTCGAGGCGACGAGGGAGGCTGTGAGGGGCGCTGGATTCATCGTCGTGTCAGAGGTTGAGGTCTCGGCGCGCTCAACGGCTCGAGCGCGACTGGGAAGGGCGCCGGAGGAGATGGGAAGGCCGTCACACACCGCCGCTTGAGCCTTGAGGACGCCGGAGGAGAGATGGGGGAGGGGCCCCGCAGCGTGAGGCCGCCACGCCGCCGCCGCCGCTTGAGGTCGGCACACTCGAGCGCGACCGGGCGAGGGGCGCCGGAGAAATGGGAGGCCGGGCCGCCCAACGCAACGCCTGAGGCCGACGCGCCGAGCTGCCCACCGTGAGGGCGCCAAGGAGATGGGGAGGACCACCGCAGCCGCCGCCGCCGCCAAGGTGAGGCCGTTGCACCGCCGTCACATCTCGAGGCCGCCAAGCCGAGCCGACGGGGCAAGAGGGCGAGAGGTTGAACCGGGCGAGAGCGCTGGCCGCGGGCGCCGCCATGCGATGCGACGCTTTCTCGCTCGGGCTCGCTTTGTGCGGCGTTGGAGAGGGGAAATAAAGGGTTAGCCGGTTAGGGAGGGTGCACTGGGTGGGCTTTAGCAAGTCTGTGGTCGGGCCGCTATCGGGCCATTTTTATGTAGCGGGGCATGCCCGCACGCGTCCGCTGGCCTGTGGTGCGCCCGTGCAAGGCACTAGGCACCGGGCCCGGCCAGCCCGAGTCCGGTGACCACCGGGTCGCGGCCGTGCTCGACCGGGCAATACGCCGGGCCACGGGCGGCTATTGGGCCACGGGCTGCATGGCCATATATGCGCACCACTAAAGGAAACTACTACTCACTCTAGTCCACTTTATCCTGCGCACACGTTATATCAAGATTTAAACTTTAAAAATTTCGACCAATAATTAAAATAATAGTTTTTAATGATTATAATATAAATTTTATATGACTAGAGTAGCCAAAGTGTAATCTAGAAGACCATGTGAGTCTAACCTATATTAAATAAAATGGATTGGATGGAGTAGTTCAAGCAATAGGGCAAGAGGAATGACTAGGTTAATGTTTGGGAAGATCTTGTCATGACCCAACCGTCTGTTCCACATAATTTTTTCGAGAATCTTCTTGATAATCTTGCAAAGTCTCTCTTAATTTAGTGTTTGGTTTGAATATATGGAATAGGACGGATGCGTTATAGTTTCATGAGACAAAACAATTTCATTTTTTCTTTGGTTAATTGGATGCATATCCTAGTTTTATGTTTGGTTAGATAGAGAAAATAAGGTGGGTCCAATTGAGTTTTTTGTGTTATTTACCTTCCATTAACCATAGGCCCACTTGTCAGCCACTTATACTTAGGATGGACCACCGGTCATCCGGCTCATCATCTTACTCCAATTGTACCCACACTCACACGCCCATGCGACCATGCTAGTGCTCGCCCCTCCCTACATGCCCACACTCCAGCCCATCCACCTCCCCATGCGACCAGGGCAGAGGTGCTCGTTACCGCCAATGCTCACCACTTGCACTCGTGCTTGCTAGCAACGGTGCTCGACCGGAGGTGTAGAGATAGGGGCAAGAACGAGGCAGAGCTCTCCAGCGTCGGGGCTGGGATAAGGCTGGCATCGACGTCCATAATTAGGACGAGACCGACATCGGCTTCAATAGGTGGGACGAAGCAGACCTATGCAACATCAGAGCCCTCACAAGACCGATACGGCGTGAAACTTTATGGTAGTGGTCATATTCGATTTACCGAGATGGTTTTTGCAACCGTCTCGGTGCAAAAGTCATTAATCTAGACAGTGACAGAGCGTGATCATTAAGAGGGGACCAAATCTACTGTAATCCTGCAGTCCAGGTGTAGATGAGGTTGAGAGTAGCTGTAGGCCTGTCACTGCTAACTCTTTTAGTCCCTGATGTATTGCAGTTGCGTTGCAGCTAGACAATCTGTGCTCCTTCAATACTGATTTGACGCAGTTGCAGCCAGGCATACTATTGAGTACTTGGCAGTATTCTCTCAAGCGAAGGGAAGCCAGAGCCCAGTTTCGCCTCCACTGAGCTCCGTTCATAAATCTATACCTACCGAGGCTATACCTACCGAGGCTATTGTTTCCCCCGCAACAGTTAATCAAAATAAAAAACAAAAAAAGCCCAGACCCGGTTAGGCCTAAGCCTAGATCTGGGCCGCTGATAGCAGCACCACCGCCGCCCTCTTTGTGGGTCTGCACCTGAATAAGATACGGCCACCGCTGCTCTGCTCGATGGCCAGATCCGAAGTTCCGCTTGCCAGATCTAGGTTCCACCTATAGGCCAGCGTGTAGGAAGCCGTGTGCAGACTGGCGGAGGGCCAACGCACTTGTCGGGGGTCAAACAACCGGCCTGTTAGGACCCCGGCTAAGCGAAGCGAAGCGGGCCGTCATTAACACCCACATCCAGCCCACTGAAGGACCGTACGGCCGTACCTCATGGGCCGTCGCCCCACCATCCTAAGCGAAGCGAAGCGCAGTCCCAAACGAGGGGGGTCAGAGCTACGACCCCCGGGGCGCGTGACTCGCACGACCCCTGGCCGAACAGGAAGGCCCTTGGGACTGCAACCCAGGGCGCCACGATTCGCACGACCCTCTGCGTACGCCTTCACCTAGAAGGAACCTAGGCTTGTGTCCCACACACGAGCAACGGCTCTGTAGCCTGCACGACAAGTCAAACCACGTCCGCTCTGCCTGTGCCCCGTGCAGGGCATGGGCGGAGGGCATCTTGACCGCACTGCAAGCTAGTGAAGGGCGTGGACGCCGGTCCTAGCTGTTAAGCAAGGGCAGGGCGTGGCTCGGTGTCTAATCGTCCTAATGGCTTGACAGCCCGGACAGCCCGTCCGCCACGTTCCACTCCCGTGCCGTATGACGCCATTAATTCTAAGCCAATACAATAAGGGTTCTAATCAACTGTTCAGCCTCTCCGTCCACTGTGAGGACATAGGCAATCACTCCGGTGACACGACGACACCAGCGTCGGCATACGCAACATAAGGAGAAAGGACGTCCCGACCCTAGGAAGGTAGATGAGTCACTCTGCCATCGTCCTTTTTTCTTTCTTCTTTCTTTCTTTGCATGGCACGTCAATTCTTCTTCTACAGAAACATGTAAGGCTTCCCCCTCCCTTCATCTATAAAAGGGAGGGTGAGCCATTCTGCAAGACAAGGACACACGCACCACCGAAACACATTACGCACATACACGCCACGATATTGGCAGCACGCTCAATTAGAGACTTGGGAGCCCCTCCCTCTCTCGAACCGTTTGTAACTCTATTACGAACCACCGCTAAGTAACACGATCCCTTCGAACTGGACGTAGGGCCTCTCGCCCGAACCAGTATACTCTCCCGTATCCTCTTAGTGAACCATCCGAGCATAAACGTAAATCTATAAATTTACTAGTTGGTGTTTTCACGAAACACCGACAGTTGGCGCGCCAAGTAGGGGCCTTGCGCGTTTTGTCTCCAAACCCAAGTTCCGGATGGCCAACTCCCAAAACCTACAACTCCCTCCGGGCACCTATGTCCGGTTTGGAAATCTAGACTTCATCAGCATCGGAGTGGACTACGACATGGTACTCCTGCCCCCCAACACTGTCCGACCTGCGCCTCCACACCGATGAACCGACCCGACTCGATGACTCCAATCACATCAAGTCAGTTCGCTCCGGTGCACGATGCAGGAGGAAGAACCGCCGCAGAGACCGGGACGCCCATCGTCGACAGCCATGGCCTAGAGAAGAGCTCCAACGCCAACGTGCCCGCGCCCAGCGTCACGGCAGCAACTGCCGACTCCAGCTCAAGGAACGACGACGACGATCGACCCGGCGGCATCAACGACATCCCGACGGACAACGATGAGCTCCAAGACCCGAAGCGCTGTACCACTTCCTCGGCCTCTGTGACTACCTCCTCAGCGACTACGGCAGCGACGACGATGACGACGGCTACGAACTCACTGGGCCGTGATCCTGGCCACGATCGGTAGTCCGACGAACCCGCTCCCTATCTAAATTCTCGAGCACGTTACGATTATCCCAATTTACTCACCTTATGTAAAGTTAATTCCTGTTTTAAGTCTGTATTACGGGTCTGTACTTTATTACGAAATCAAACCACAAATAACAAGGTTCGAAAAAGGACCGGGGTTCGAAGGCTTGCCCGCGAAGGGATCACGGCCACCCTGGACCGCCAGAGTAAGGAGCGACTCGAGAGAGAAGCCAACTAGCGGCCTAATTTCCCGAGCACATGAAGTGATTAGGGCATTCTCCAGCCGTGTTCGAGTCCAAGGTTGATCTCTGATTCAGAAATTTTTATGGAAAAGGCATCGAGCCCACGAACCCATGGACGGTTCGGGAAAAGTACGAATCAACTACCTGGATTTATGAGGCTACTCACGCCGCACGCCGCAAAGGCCGAGAACTTGAGCCTCACTTGAATCACCCGTTAGTAACTCACCGGACACTGTGTTTTGGCCCAACCGAGGGAAGGCGCAGCGTTGTCCACCTCCACTGACCCCACTAAAGGGTCGCGTGGGGAGAAGACTCGACCCCTAGACCAGGCCCACGCATTCGCAAAGGCACCAGGGGCTCGAGGGCAGAAATGTCCGAACTAACCAACATAAAAACCCGGAGGGTAAATGAGTACGACCCCGTTCACGCCCTCAGGAAACGTACGTGTGACTGCAACTCCGAGACGAACGTACTAACGATCCCCCCAAGCGTTCGGGGGGCCGCTCCCTTGCAAGCGATATGTCTCTCGTTTACGTACTTCTTTGCGTTCGGTTCCGCTCTTTCGTGATTCACTTCTTGATTCACAATTGCGCAGATTAAACAAAATCGAGCACACAAAGGAAAACACGAACTGATAAACAATTTCCTTTATTTCCACGATTACATTAATTTTGCAGAAAGAAAGGGAGGGAGGGCCTCTACACTATAGATCCCCGGCCAAGATCTGGTCCACCGGGGAGAGCTCCACTACGACCCCGCTGCCTCCTTGTAGCCGGGAAGCACGAGGGCATAGTCTTCCAGGGTCTCGCCGGCAGGAAAGCCGACGACGTCCGTGAGGTCCACCCTGGTGTGCGCCTCCGCCATCACCAGAGCGACGACCGCGCCTCGACGAACCGCACGCTCCACCGAGGAGCTGATGCAGACCTGCGCCATCTCGAGGCGCTCGTGAACACTGCTGGCGGGGGCGTGGACGAGGTTGGCGACGGCTGTCCCGGCGGCCGCCAGAGACTCCATCTCTGCCAGTGACCCTATATTACACGAAAACGTCAGACCAAAGAGAGCCAAAGACGCCAGGCGGAAAAGGCAGAAAACCCTTACCGGCGTAGCGTCGGTCCGCCTCCTCCCGCTACCGGCGGATGGTGGCGTTCTCCCGCTCAAGCTCCACGACGACCACCTGGAGGGCGGAGAAGCGCTCGAGGACCTCCTCGAGAGAAAGCAGGGGAGCGGATGGCACCGCCGCCGCCGGAGGGGGAGCAGGGACGTAGTCGGCCAAAGAGATACGGCAAGTGCGATGCCGCCGACCCCTGCCTCCAGTGCCTCCTCGGCCGCTCACGTTGCGAACGTTGGACGCAACCGACTCCTCAGAGCGCACCCTCCTCAAAGGTCTTGCCCTCTCCATGGCAGCGGCGGTGGATGCGGGGCTAGGGAGAAGGAGAAGGCAAAGGAGCAGGAGGAGCGAGAGCAAGAAGACGGAGAAATGAGAGGTGAAAGGCAAAGGCCGGGACGGGGAGAGGTCGAGCACCACGACCACTTTTATAGGGGGCACGGAGAACCCAAGGGTCGCTGCGACCGGGCGGCAGGAAAACCTTCCACCTTCCCGCTCGACGCCCCGTCCACCCGACACCCACCGTATTAATTCCAGCGCTGGGCTCGAAGCCACAGCACCATGCACACGCCTCCCCGGGATAAGTTCGGGTGTGGGCTCCGAAGCCCGTCTGACCATCATGTCCCGTCGACTGCGCGATGGTTCAGTAGCGCCATCATTACGGTGGGCGAACCGTCTCACGGTGCGTCCGAAACCGACGCATGAACACCACTACGCCAAAATGAACGCTTCAGTCTCTGCGGACGTGACCCACGTCCCCGAGACTCGGGGGCTACACCCGGTGGGTGCGCTCGCGTGCACCCACCGGAGAAGTCAGAGCGACCCCTCGATTGCAAGTCCCTGCAGGCTGTGGGCCCACACCTACAAGGACTCATGGGCTACTATCGGGGGTCAAACAACCGGCCTGTTAGGCCTCCGGCTAAGCAAAGCGAAGCGGGCCGTCATTAACACCCACATCCGGCCCACCGAAGGACCGTACCTGGGCCGTCGCCCCACCAAACGACAAAGAGCCCAACTGAGCCAAAGCGAAGGGCCCACGGGTAGACCGCGCCGCGCAGTCCCTAACGAGGGGGTCGGAGCTACGACCCCCGGGGCGCGTGACTCGCATGACCCCCGGCCAAACAGGAAGGCCCTTGGGACCGCAACCCGAGGCACCACGGTTTGCACGACCCTCGGCGTACACCGTCACCCAGAAGGAACCTAGGCTTGCGGCCCACGCATGAGCAACGGCACTGTAGCTTGCACGACAAGTCAAACCACGTCCGCTCCACCTGTGCCCCGCGTAGGGCATGGGCAGAGGGCATCTTGACCGCACTGCGAGCCAGTGAAGGGCGTGGACATCGGTCCTTGACAGCACAGTTAGCCAGAGTAGGGCATGGTTCGGTGCTTGACCGCGCTGTTAAGCAAGGGCAGGGCGTGGCTAGGTGTCTAATTGTCCTAATGGCTTGACAGCCCGGACAGCCCGTCCGCCACGACCCACTCCCCGTGCCGTACGATGCCATTAATTCTAAGCCAATACAATAAGGGTTCTAATCAACTGTTCAGCCTCTCCGTCCACTATGAGGACATAGGCAATCACTCTAACGACACGACGACACCAGCGTTGGCATACGCAACATAAGGAGAAAGGATGCCCCGACCCTAGGAAGGCAGACGAGCCACTCCGCCATCGTCCTTTTTTCTTTCTTCTTTCTTCCTTTGCACGACACACCCATTCTTCTTCTACAGGAACGTGTAAGGCTTCCCCCTCCCTTCATCTATAAAAGGGAGGGTGAGCCATTCTGCAAGACAAGGACACACGCACCACCGAAACACATTACGCACATACACGCCACGATATTGGCACCACGCCCAATCAGAGACTTGGGAGCCCCTTCCTCTCTCGAACCGTTTGTAACCCCTACTACGAACCACCTCTAAGTAACATGATCCCTTCAAACTGGACGTAGGGCCTCTCGCCCGAACCAGTATACTCTCCCATGTCCTCTTAGCGAACCATCTGGGCATAAACGCGCATCTATAAATTTACTAGTTGGTGCTTTCACGAAACACCGACAGCGCTGTTGGTGTCAGACCCGTGAGCCATGTCGGAGAAGAGAGGGAGGGATCCGGAGAAGGGACGTGCAAGCCACGACAGAGAGCAGATCCCGCTGTGTCGGCCTTGGGTGCATTGCCGATGCCATCGCGCTTTGGTGGCGAATCCGCCACGCCTCACTGTCGGAGAAGGAGAGCCGCCCCGCTGCATGAGAGCCACGTGTCATCCTCGCTGTCGCACGCTCGCTCCCTCATCATCGCAGCCGCCACCGCCGCTGGACTCAAGGGACAAGGAGGCTCTGCCCGCCGCCACTTTGTGGTAGGGGGAGAAGGGAGGAAGGGGCGCCGTAGCCTGCTTGTCGTGGGGGTGAGGGAGGGGCGGTGCCCCGCTTACCGTGGGTTGAGGGAGCGGCGGCGTTGGCATGCGTGTGAGAGGAAGAGGGAGGGGCGGCGCTGGTGTGGGAAAAGTGATGGGTGGCACTAGTGGGTGTGAGAGAAGGGGGTGCGAGTGAGAGAAAGAGACGAGTGTGAGATCTTCAAACCCTAGGTTTTCGTTTTATAGCGGTCTGATAGCAGTTTGATTTGTGCCTTTTCTGGGACTCGCCTATGATTAACTGTGGCGGATGACCACCATGGTAAATGAAAAACATCCACCACCAAAATTTCATGATTTTACATGCGGGTTGGATTATATGAGCAATATGGTTAATAAAAGACTATCTCCTCGCAAAAATATTTTTGTACCAGTGGATGTCTGTGATTTTGTGTGTCCCCAACGAAATACTACCTAAAAAACCACCTCATCATTCTATTTACAGGGTTCCTAGTACTATCTTCTAGAGCAAGAATCCAAATTTGTTAATCAACCTCATCGTTTTTCCCAAATCAACCTAGGTCAATTAGGAGTCAACCCTAGTGAACCTATAGTTCACCTTGAGAAGATACACGGACATAAACCCAGGTGACCTTCTCAATCTGTCTAAAGGTGCTTATCAACCTTTGGAACATGATCAATGGCCCCTTTGTCAAATATCACTCTCTAAACCAAGTCGCCCCACATTTAGTGATCTACCGTACCATCCAACGAATCAAGCAGACTGTTTGCCAGATCACATGTTCAGCAGATTTAGTTTTGGATGATGAGCTATCCCTTAGGCCCACATGTCAATTCGACAAAAATAAATAAATTTTAAGAAAGCTTGACAAAAGATTTGAAATCTAGTGTTTTTGCTGTCAGTTTTACACTCATCCATGGATTTGTATGTCTTTGAATGACTGTATCTTGTAAAGTTCAATTTTTTATCCGCCTTCATAAACTTTTTCTCTAGAGTTTTAGAGGTGAATTTTGTGCCACGTCAACGTTGATCATGTTGCAAGGTCATGTTTGCTTGTGTACCTGGCCATGGAAACAGAGGCAACCACATGTAGAGTAAAATGGACGGCTTAGATCTGTTGCCTGGGCACGACAAATTCTCACCAGGAAGCAATTAAACAGCTCCCAAGTCCGCCGTCCAACTTGTGCAGCCCAACATTTCAACCACAAAACAGGTAACGGTAGCTATCTCGGCCCCCAAGACCTCAATCAAGTCCACAAGACTTTGGGTGCAATCCGCGTGAAGCGAAGGCCTTGTTCAGATCGAAAGTTTCTTCAACCGGAACTCCTGTAGCACTTTCGTTTGTATTTGATAAATATTTATCCAATCGTGGTCCAACTAGGCTCAAAAGATTCGTCTCGTGATTTACAACTAAACTGTGTAATTAGTTATTTTTTTATTTACATTTAATGCTCCATGTATATGGATACAAATTGATGTAATGGAGAGAGAGTGGAAAAACTTGCAACTTGCGCACGAACTAAACAAGGCTGAAGAAGCAAAATATTTCAAACTCGTGACAGGTCATCTTTCTAAGAATTTTCAGTATCCAACTCTTCTCGTGGAGTGAGTTCGTAACCTTGTTGTCACCAAAAAATGACCGAATATTTGTAGTCGCTCGACTTGGATGACCACATCCATGCGTATATCCTAGTTGAGCCTGTTGCTGACTGGCTCGTGCGTTTGTGCCACACTGATCCGACTGGCCCATGTGTGTCACCAATTGATCCTAGTTGCCAGTAGCATAGCTAAGGTGTTTCATCTTGTTGACTTCACTCTGGTGCATTTTTATGGTTCTGTTCGGTACAGCTGAACTTCATCACTAAAATTATTTTGGAAAACTATTTAGTAATAAAAATAGCTTCACTAACAACTTCATACATAGCTGAGAGAGAAATGAGGGAGAATTGTGAAAAGTTACTTTGTTCAAGTTTACCTCTCTCTACTCCTTGGTGAGAGTATAAAAAAGGAAACTTCACCCATTAAGCCATTTTAAGAAAAGATGTTTGACAAAAAAAAAATAATTCACAAACAGCTTATGAAGTTGTTGGTAAAGTGATGCTAAACAAGCCCAAAATGACCAAAAGTTAATAGTAGAATATTAGAGAAAAGACATGTTGGGGGTAGCATTGTGGGCTAGGCACCCCCACTAAGTATTTTATGGCCCAATTACATAGCTTAGGGAATTGAAATCAGTATTAGAGCCTATTTATAGCCCAAAATGACAGTTTTGTAAATATAAGCCCCACCAAGGTGGAAAATTGTAAAATGTCATCACTCGCATTCTAAAAAAGAGGGAGAGGGGGAGGTGGAGAGAGAGGCAGGCGGAGCTGACCCCTCAGCTCCTTGCCTTCTTCTCGCTTATGTGATTTTGAACCATTTGTCATAAGGTTTTTGTTGGTGAAAACCAACACTGGCGCCCACCGTTTCGGCTCGAATTTTTCACAACTCACAAGAGCACTGAAGCCTTCGTCTGCTACCTTTCAACGATTCATCCCGAAAACGAGATGCTGACATAACTGAGCGAAAGGGACATCGCCTTGGCGAAGCAACCTTCGTTCGCTAGTCAACTGGCGTCTCACGAAGCAATCTTTGTTCGCTAGTCAACCGGCTTCTCGACCACATCAACAACTTCGAATGTTAGGCGGGCAGATAACCCAGCCGCTGCGGTCATTCGCCTGGAAGCTCCACCATCTCTCCTTCCACGGCTAGGTGCTGGCTTCGCCTCGAACCGGCACATCAACAGCAGCACGCCGAAACCAAGGGGGGAGAAAGCTCAAGAAGTACACGTTCGACGAGTGGAGCAGCGAGGCCCTACGAGTCTCCGGCATGACGCGAAACAACCAGCGAAGGGGGTGGAAGGGCCCCTGTGTTCAGTTCATCGAAAGATAGCTGGAAAGACAATCTGCTTGGCGAAGGGTTGCCGGACTCCTTGGATCTCCTCGCGCCGCCCTCGGGAACAAGCCAACTATTACGAAGCCAAAGGCTGCCGCCGCCCAGCCCCGAAACAAGCCCGGCGAAGGACACTTCGGCAGAGCGTTCGGGGGTGGAGCGGATCTCCTCGCGCACCCACTTGAGAACAAGCCAACTATCGTGAAGAGGAAAGCCAAAGGCTGCCGCCGCCCAAGCCTCCGCGCTTCGTTCAGGCCAAGCTGCGAAATGAAGCGGCAGAGAAGGTGTCGAAGCAACTGCGCCAGCCTTTTCGTCAACGGGGACAAACTCAGGAGCGAAAGTCATGGGACTTCATGGACCATGGCACCCGCTCACCATCCGAAACAAGTAAGCACCTTGCTCTCGAATTTAATTGGTCATTCTGGTTGAGTCAAATATATTCGGATAAGCAACCTCACCTGGCAAGTTTGTTTCGCATAAGACTCCGCAGCCCGATCGATGGAATTCTAGCTGTGCCATCACATAATAACACTAATGTTCATACTTGTTCTTTATTAAACTATTGCCTACATGCACGTACATAGACTGCACCTACCCGTGCTAGCTTCAGATTTAGTTTATATCTCTGCTTTATTTACCCTCTTGTTACATAGCAGCAAGTTTCGCTATTTAAGAGCACTCAGGTGTGCATAAACTTCTGAACATTTTATTTCCCTTTTACTCTGAAGTTCATAAAATATATTGATGCTTACGTTTACACAAATACTAGACGTTTTCCCATGGGTGCTCCTTTTATCGGTCCATATTGAACCAACCTCCAGTAGATGTCAGTGATACTCTAGCAGTATACATTGGGTTGTTCGTCACAAAAAAAATGAATGAGTATAATGAGCATAACCGGATTTGTAGACCTATAGTTGTTATCTACATGATTATCTTTAATTTCGGTTAACTTCCATCTAAACATTGTCTTGATTTGTAGGCCCATAGTCTTAATCTGTTTGTTATCTGGAAGTGCATGCTTGTCTCAGACATACTAGTATGCTGTTGTGAGGGATCAAGAATTGAACAAGAATTTAGAAATCAACAAAAATTCCCCCTCCATTAGGTTTTCCTGAACTTCTTGAAATTAGGGTTAGGAGGTGTTTTCTTTCTCATTGTTTTCAGGCGCAATGGAAGTCCTATGATTCAGCATAGCTGTAGTTCGAATTTCAATTCAATCGAGTTTGTTTTGGATAGTTTTTGTCAAACTCCAGTACAAGGTACTGCTGGTTCCTCGCTTCATTTTCAGCAGGCCGGCGTTTCAATTATGGATGAGTAACGGCGAGTGAAAACCTACAGTTCTAATATGCTCGCGGTTTTCCTATCCATTGAAGCAGTCTGTCTTAATTTTTTTTTTTTTTTTTTTTTTTGCAACTGTAACCTGTTTGCCTTGCGTGCAGTTCAGTCAGGAAATTTTCCTCAGTGTCTTGGTCGGAACAATAGTACACAAACCATTTTTTTTTTTTGACACTAGCGTTTTATTTCTACTGGCGATTTCTCTTTAGAACAGCCTATAGAAATTGGTCCTATTTCTACATACGGTTCTCTTAAGGAACCGCCAAAAATAGAAAATACGATTATTTCTACTGGCAGATTTCTTAAGAAACCGCCCGGTAGAAATCGATTCTACTAGCGGTTTCTTAAGAAATCCGCCCGAGAAATAATTTGAAATTAATTTTTTGAGTTTTTCAAACTTCCTCGGATAGAGAAACTCCCAAAATAAAAGTTGTAGATCTCAAAAAGTTAAAAAACTTTATAGTTGATAATTTTTTCATTTGAAATCATCTTTTATGGAAAAACTACGAACGAAATTTTTAAATTTGAAATTTAAATTTTGCTAATGACCTCGGATGGAGAAACATTCTAAATAAAAGTTGTAGATCTTGAAAAGTTATGAAACTTTGTAGTTGAATATTTTTTCATTTAAATTTATTTGGACCCTCAAATATTCAATTTTCTGTCGGGTTGGTATAATATGTGGGGAACAAAAATGATATATAGTCACAAGTGAGTGTGTGGTGTAGTGGTAATGGAGGAATCGCGCAAGGCCGAGGTCGCAGGTTCGAATCCCACCGGCCGCGTAGTGCGCGAGTTTACGTGAAAAAATGCGAGACTTGTGACTTCGATGAAGACGGGTGGAAATGTGCCTCCCCCGGTTTGAAAAATATTTTTTTGCCTTTTTAAAAACATTTTTTGCTATTTTTTGGGTGTTTTCTGGGCAACGATTTCTATAGACGGTTTCTTAAGAGAACCGCATGTAGAAATTAATTTCTACTGGCGGTTGTCAAACAACCACATGTAGAAATGACCGATTTCTACTGGCCTTCCGTACTTGCGGTTCCGAAAAACGCCAGTAGAAATATGTTTGGAACCGCCAATACAGGCTTTTTCAGTACTAGTGGAATGACTGCTTTTCCCTATTCGACAACAAGATAATCTATTTGCAGCT